>CAUYRT010079201.1:12500-199032 GCA_963574885.1 Lepilemur ruficaudatus
TGACTAAATAAGTAGCTAAGTGAGTGGCTGAATAAATTAATAAATGAAACTCACATGGGAGACAAGATCAACTCAAATATACATAGAGTATGCATATACACAAATAAACATACAAAGCATGAAAAAGAGCTTTGCTTAACAGAATCCCAAGTTTTACTTTGACAAGGAGAAAGATATTTCAGGGACGTGGAAATGAGGTTGCATTAATGAGTGGGACTTCCATCAGGATAATGAACCATGGGGGAGAAGTATGGAAAACATGAGTCAAGTCATAGGAGGCCAATAGGTGGAAGTCATTTATTTAAATTTTTCATGGGGAAATCAAATAAATTTGTGTGGCAGTGTAGGGGATACTAAATGTTTACAGCAATGCTAACCAAAGTAGATTTATAATTTATTCCTTTAATACATAGAAAACATGTAGGAGGATGTAAAAGAACGGATGATTTACTAAAATTTCTATACACTACATTGTTACGCATAGAGGAATAAAATGTATAGATAGCCCAAAGAAAATCATACACCATTAAATCATGCTTGGTAAAGTGCATGGAGAGAGATATATTTTTAAGTGCTTCTCAGTCATAAGGTAGATATTAATGAAGTTTACCTTCAGACATATGATACATAACAATTATATATAGAAACAAAACTGATTTCATAGAAATAATTCCTTAAAGCATTCACTTTTGAATGTGACACATTCAAATTTAACTTTAAAATTCCATGAGAACATCAGACATACGGCACTGAAGACCTCCTAAAAATCACCTTACTGCCCTTACAAACCACATGTTCTCAGACAGGCACCTAAATCCTAGAGCCTTCTTATCTAACACACGTTTCACAGTTCTGCAAATTAAATGAGATAATGTATTTGAAAGCATCCAGCACAGTGCCCTGCCTCACGGCTGTTTTTCTGAATATTGGCAAAGGGCAGGAGGAGAGAAGGAGTTGCTTTTATAACTTTAGATGAATTTCAAAGATATGTCTCTATTTAATAGCAGAACTGTCTCTGTTGTAAATCAACACATTAGGGAGCTTAATTTGAAGACTCTATTTAAAGACAAAATATGAATGAATTATTCAAGAAGTATCAAACTTTGAGGTTTTTTTTTTTTTTTTGCATGAGATTTAATGATGTAGATTGGAAATTATTGTAGATCATGTATTTCCCACCTCTTTCTGGGAGAAGACTGTACTTCCCTGCCTCATTGACAGGCAGCCCAGGGTACTTGTTTTGATCAATGAAAGGCGTGCATGAGTGATGTGTGTCATTTCTTATTGGAAGCTTTAAAAATCAGTTTTTGCTTTAACATGGTCTCTTTTCCCTCTGCCACAAGATGAAAATTGTTCCAGATAGCAGTGTCATCAGCTTGGGTCATAAAATAGAGCTATCTGGGGACAGTGTTAGCACTAACTTTCAATGAATATGTAGCCTCAATTGTACTGAGATTTTGGAGCCATTTGTTAGTGCCACTTAATTCAGTCTATTCTGACTGATACAGACATTAATATCTAGGATCTTAAAACCATTGAAGATTTTAACTCTCCAGGTTCTGTACATTCCATCATACAGCCTATATTTTTAGTCAGTTCACAGCTTATAACTTAAATTGGCTATAAAATTACAATCCCTTCTCTAATATGAGTACGATTGCAATTTACTATAAAAATAATTTTAATACTCATTTACATATTTGTCCAAGACGTGGTTTCAAATTTTTTACAATTTGGCTTCAAACTGGCTTTCCAATCTCATCTCCCATGACGTCTCCCCATGAATCTGACATTTCAGCCACACAGAGCTATTTGATTTTTTTTAAAAAAACATACTATGATCTTTTCTTGCTTTTTATCTTGATGTTTCTTCTACCTGGAACAGCCTCCTTTCTTTGTCCAATATTGAACTTCTACTCACCCTTCATTATTTTTTTGCAACTCTCTAGATAACTTTAGCCACTCCTTCCTTTTCCACAGAGCATGGTAGATATATTTACATTTATTAAAGAAGTGATATTGAATGGTAACTTTTTGCTGCCTGCTCAGTATCCTCTTTTCACCTAAAAGCCACAGTTCAAAGAGGTAAAGCACTATAATTAGCTTGTAACCTGAGCAAAGTACCAGCTAAGGATGGTTAACCATCTATTTAATTAAACAGTTGGGGGTTAATTTATTAATAGTTTGCCTAATTTTTCAAAACTTTTAAATGAAAGAATAGGTCCTACTGATTGCATAAATAGGAATAAAACTTTATTTTTTATTTGCAATTTTTAAAAAAGCTTTAGCTTCAAAGTATCATAAATCAATAATTAAATAACATCCTAGGACAGTCCATATTATATTGTTTCATTTTATGCTTTTCTTATTTATTTATTTATTATTTTAGAGACAGGGTCTTGCTATTTGCCCAGGTTGGAGTGCGGTGGCCATTCACAGGTGGGATCCCACCACTGAGCAGCATGGGAGTTTCACCTGCTCCATTTTCAACCTGGCTCAGTCCACTCCTCCCTACTCCCACGAGGTCACGATATTGATGCTGAACTTAATGCTAATACCCAAAGAGCACAGAAGCATGACAGCCCAGAACTCCTGGGCTCAAGCCATCCTCCTGCCTCAGCCTCTCCAGTCCCTCTAGCTGGGACTACGGGCATAAGCCACTGCACTTGGCTCTTATGTTTTTCTTAGGACAGAAAAAAAAAAAAAGTCAACCAAAACCCCAGGCAAGAAAGAAATCTTTACAATGAAAATTTTAAATGATGCTCTAATTAGGGTTCATTTTAGTGATGATTCAACATTTCTGGAGGTTTATTATCTGCACATTAGCCTGGCATGTACAGCCCGTACAATCTGTCTCATCTAATCTATTACCATTCACGATGCGACCAAACTTGTCACATTCCTTTATATAACCCACTCTACTTCCCAAACTCTTCTGTGTGCTGTCCTTTGAATGCTCTATACACATTCCCACCCCTAAAGTGTATTCACAGTTTCCCTGGAATGCCCGTCCTTAGCTTATCTAAGGACCTCTTTACTTCCAAAACTCAACTCACATATTCCTTCCATTGTGACGTTTTAGCAATAGCTTACAGCAGGCAGCCTTTCCCTTCCATCCGGCTGCACTTATCACCTAAACCATCTATTGGAAACTTAAGATGTGATATTCCTGTTAATCTTAAGTACACCCTTTCTCTCCAGGGAGATTGATTATAAACTCATTTATGACTAGGGATTACATCTTAGTGTCTTTAATCCTCATCACCTTGACCAGTACTTGCACAAAGTTGACCCTCACACAAACAAACAAAGCATCTGCTAGTTATTTACTGACCAGTCTTAACTGTGAGGGTAAAAACAGAGTGCTCCTTTGCAGGTCTGAGCAGCCCAGAAAATTCCTGGGGTTAGTTATTCTTTGCTGAATAACCTCTTTACACAGTACAAAGACTAATTTCCCTCTCTATCACTGTGAATCTAGATTATTAACATTAGGCTTCCCACAGCTTTCTCCTCTCCACACAGGGAGAATGAAGAAGATTTTGATTTTATAGAATGCTTAGTACTACAGTTATGCAATTTAGAAGCCAACAATAAAAATTAAAATATAGAATATTCATAAAAAACAGAAAAATAAAGAAACATACAGCAATGAAGCCAAAACCAGCCTACTGCTAGAATCTCATGGAATTTCCTCAGCTGAAAGGCCACTGGAATTATACTGAATAAAGCAACTGACGGCCAGAGAAGCAGGAAATTGAGGATATTTGCATACTTAAAAATAGATATTTTACTCCTATCTTTCCTATAGACGACTTCTACAAGTCTGTATCTTGGGGTACTATACATCCACCTTTTGACATGACTAGAATACTGTTTCCCATCTCTATTCATAAGAACCTTTGTCTCTATGTAGAATCATAGACCCAATGACCCTGTTCTCCCAAATTAAGTTAAAATTAAATGGAAAGCCACTTGGAGAGATGATGTGTGAAGAGAATTAATACAAAAGACTTGCTTAGTGCATGCCTCTTCAGAGGTGATAGCTTAGAGAGGGAGAGTCCATCTGTGAGGCAAGGGCAAGACCTCTTAGGGCAGCACATGCAATATATAAAATGCTGGTAAAACATAGGAATTGGGTCCTGAGCTGTGTCTCCTACTTTCCTGTTGTAGATCTAAAAAGAAAATTAGACCATTGCTCAAGTGACAGAGCAGGAATTTAAGGTAAGGTGAGCACGTATCCCAATTTATACTTGAAGTACTGGTATAATTATTCACTCTCAAAAGTATCCCAGCTGCTGGAAAGCAATGGTCTTGGTCTCTTGGGAAATGCCAGTTTTGGATAGTTCCTTCTCATTCAAAAATGGACAAATTTAAACAGCCTGGGAAAGTTTATGACAAAAATAAAGAAAGGATTCATCATTCTGACTTAAGAGGAAGAGTGTATTTGCAATATGCATCAAATGAATTTTGTTCAGAATATAACACATCACCAATAAAAGGAAGTGTAGGACAGAGGGAAAAAGCCATACGGAAATACCAGGTTGATGTACAAAGATGACTGGATAAGAGGAAAAGGAATAATTTTAAAGAAACCAACTCTAAAAACAAAATACTTCTTTGGAGCCAGACAATAGAATTGACACTGCAGAAAATCAAATAAATTATGTAGATGCAAATCTGTAAAGTTCTCTTTGAGGAAAACAAGGCAAAAAGATTTGTCAAAAAAACAGCAAGAATAATGCATTGTAAAGGCAGAGAAAAAATGTGATTTAAGAATATATAGTTGACCTTTGAACAACATGGGTTTGACCTACAGGGATCAATATGGATCTTTTCCAATAAATATACTTTTGGAGATTTGTGACAACTTGAAAACACTCACAGATGAACTATACAGCCTGGAAATATTGAAAAAACTGTGAAAAATTAGGTATGTCATGAATAGAAAAAATTTATGAGGATACTAGCCAATTTTATCATTTACTACCATAAAATAAACACAAATCTATTATAAAAAGTTAAAATTTATCCAAATTTACACAAACACATACTGTACATGTTTTCATTCATAGTCAAGAGAAATGCAAACAAAATGATGCAGTATTAAATCATAACTACATAAAATTAGCCATAGTACATATTGTATTACTGTAATAATTTCATAACCACCCATTGTTGCTACTGCAGTGAGCTCAAGTGTTGTAAGTAGCTGCTTAAAATGCCATGTGACACTAATCGTCTCCCCTCCAGCAGTTTGCCTCTCCAGTAAATTGCATATCCCATAAAAAGGGATCTCTGGCCATTCTTATGCATATTTCATTGTGTTTAGAGCAATACTATAAACCTTGAATAACACCATGGGATCTGTATGAAGTGCCACTACTAGTGATGTTGGAAGTGCTCTCAAGAAGCAGAGAAAAGTCATGACATTACAAGAAAAAGTTAAATTGCATGATATGTACCATATATTGAGGTCTGCAGCTACAGTTGCTCACCATTTCAAGATACATAAATCAGCATAAAGACCATTGTTAAAAAAAAAAGAAAAGGAAGTTCATGAAGCTCTCATTTTATTTACACCAGAAGGCACAAAAACCTTGAACTTTTTGCAAAATACCTTTTTTTTTAAAATCTCATATTGAAAATGCAGCTTTTATGTGGGTGTAAGATTGCTATAAGGAAGGCATACTTATACACTACATGGTTCAAGGAAAAGCAAAGTCATTATGTGACAATTTAAGAAAAGGAAGGTGAAGGATTTAAAGCTGGAAAATTTAATGCCAGCAAAGGATGGTTTGATAATTTTAGAAAGAGGTTTTGGCTTTAAAAAATGTCAAGATAACAGAAGAAGCAGCTTCTGCTGACCAAGAGACAGCAGATGAGTTCTCTGATGCACACCATTAAGAAAATCATTGAGGAGAAAAAATATTTGTCTGAACAAGTTTTTAATGCAGACTAAAGTCCCTTATTCTGGAAAAAAAAATGCCACAAAGGGCATTTATTTGTAAGGAAAAGAAGAGAACACTAGGATTTAAGGCAGGAAGGAATAGGCTAACGCTACTCTTTTGTGCAAATTCTATAAGGTTTGTGATTCGAACTGCCTTTATCTATAAAGCTACTAACCCCTAAACGTTTGAGGGAAATGATAAACACCAGCTGCCAGTCTTTTGGTTATACCGCAGAAGGCCTGGACAATGAGAACCTTTTTCTGCATTGGTTCCATTTATATTATGCCCCGAAGTCAGGAAGTCCCTTACCAGTAAGGAAGTACTTTTTAAGGTTCTTTTAATATTCAACAATGCCCCAAGGCCACCCAGAACCCCATGAGTTCAACATTGAAGGTGCCCAAGTGGTTTATTTGCCCCCAAATACAATGTCTCTAATTTAGCCTCTAGATCAAGCTGTCATAAGGAATTTTCAGGCTCATTACACATGGTACTCAACTCCATGGAAAAGAACCCCAATAGAGAGAACATCATAAAAGTCCGGAAGGATGATGCCATCATTGTTATTAGAAGAAAAAAAGCTGTGAAAGACATAAGGCCCAAAACAATAAATTTCTGCTGGAGAAAACTATGTCCAGATGTTGTGTATGACTTCACAGAATTTACAACAGAACCAAAACAGAATCATGAAAGAGATTGTAAATAAAGCAGAAATGGTGGTGGTGGTGGTGGTGGGGTGTTGGATTTTAAGATATGTAGCTTGGAGAAATCAAGAGCTAATAGAAGCCATACCCAAGGAATTAACAGAAGACGACTTGATGGTGATGAAGGCTTCCAAACCAGTGCCAGATGAAGAGGAAGAAGACACAGCAGAAGCAGTGCCAGCAAACAACTGACATCAGAGAATCTGGCAGAAGGGTCCTGATTATTCAAGACAGCTTTTGACTTCTTTTATGATATGAGCCCTTCCATGATCCAGGAGCTGAAACTAAAGCAAATGGTGGGGGGCGGATTGGTACCATACAGAACCACTTTTAGAGAACTGAAAAAGAAAAAAGTCAGACAGAGGTTAGGATACATTTCTGTAAAGTCACGCCGAGTGTGCCTGCCTGTCTTGCCTCCCTTTCCACCTCCTCCACCTTTTCTGCCTCTGCCACCCCTGAGACAGCATGACCAACCCCTCCTCTTCCTCCTCGTCTTCACCCTACTCAACATTAAGACAAGGACCAGGAACTTTAGGATGATATACTTCCACTTAATGAATAAGAAACATATTTTCCTTTCCTTATAATATTCTTAATTATGTTTTTTTTTTTTTTTGCTAGCTTACTTTATTACAAGAATACAGTATATAACACATATACACACACATTCTCTCTCCTGGAAAAAAAAAATAACTCATATACAAAATAAGTGTTAATCAATTGTTTATGTTATTGGTAAGGTTTCCAGTCCACAGTACGCAAATAATAGTTAAGTTTTGGGGGAGTCAAAAGTCACATATAGAGTTTTGACTGCTCAGTTGTATCGAAGGTAGAAACCAGAATAATGGACAAATAAATTAATAATAGAAATAAAGACCCAATGAATTTACCCCTGTTCCAACAAAAGGGAAAGCTAGACCTCATCTAGAAAATATTTTGGTATGTGATAAGTAGAATATTCTTTACAAGCATCAAGTAGCGGGAAAAGAAATTAAAAAAATAAACAAAGGTAACTTCAGAGCAGTAGAGGGCTTTGTATTGCCAAAGTCTGGTAATTTCTAAACCAGTGTTGTCCAGTAGCAATATAATGCTAGCCATATATGTAATTTTTAATAGCCATAGTAACAAATAAAAAGAAATAAAATTATTTTTAATATTTTATTTAATCTACTATCTGAAACATTATCAAATCAACATATAGTTTATATTAAAAATATAATTATATATATGTGGTATTAAATCTTTGAAATCTGGTGTGTGTTTTATACTTACAGCATATCTCACTTCAGACCAGCCACATTCAAAGTGCTCAGTAGCCACAGGTAGCTATCAGATGGGATCATGCAAACAAGAGAATTCTGATGGAAAAAAATAATCATATATCCAGCCACGTCACATTTCATGGGAGATGACAACAAGAGATGTAAAGGCTAAAAGTCATGTTCCCATATATTATTTTTGAGAAAATTATTTAAGAGTATCCCTCTAGCTGATAATTCAATATTCACAAATAAAAAGCTTGGTGAAGGTAAGGACAAAAAAACTAAAGAAAACAAAACAGAAAAGAAAACAAAAAATCTCCACTCATATTGTGCCTATTTTACATTTTATTTTTTAAAAACGATATATGGAATGAAAAACAACAGGGATCTAAATAGAAAGTGTGAATGCAAAAAAATCTATAACTGACAACAACGGGAATTTAAAGCAGTATTTTACACTTTTCCCTATTTTCAAGTTTGCTCCAATGAATATATAATTTTAAAGAATAATTTGATATTATTCAAATTAATATTTGATAATTTGATATTAATCAAATTAACATTTGATAATAATTTGATATTAATACATAAATTTATACCTAAATATATTGCATTACAGAGATAAGCTGTGAGAAAAAGATGATAATGTTTTCATGGAATTATACAGTATAGAAGGCCAAATGAATCATGAAATCCATCCAATACCTACTTGCTGACTCCCAAATTTGAACCAGGTGCTGTGCCTCGGAGCAGCTGTCTCTAAACTGGGTTATGTGAACTGCTGAAAGTATACTTGACCCTTGAACAACAGGGGTTTGTGGGTCCACTTGTAAGCGGATTTTTTCCAGCCAAAGGGGAACAGAAAGCACGGCATGCTCTGAATGCGAAACCCGCTTACACTAAGGGCAGGCCTTTCTGACCGGCTTCCGCTGGGACGAGTGTGGGACCGAGAGTGCGCCCAGTTTGGCATAAGCGGGGGTCCTGGAGCCAACGGCCCGCGTGTATGCGGGGCGGCTATAAATGAAGACGTTGCAGAGTTTTGCCTGCGTGGGGCGGTCTAAGGAATTATTTCTCAGGTTCTCAACAGGGCAGTCCCTCTTACTAGTTCTCTTTTTTGACCTTCCCTTACACAGAAGCCCTTCTCCCTCTTTACAGAAGAAAGGTGTGAAAACGCGGGTAGCACCAAAACAAAGGGGCTGTTCTACGATGAGTCCCCTCAAAGCCCATTGGAAACGTTGAAGTGAACTGGGGCTTATTTCGTCTTGGTGACACAATTTTTGGTAAGTAAGCTTCTATGCCTTATCTATGTACCTATTTTAGAATCCGAATTCAAACGTGAGCTATTGTCTTGGGGGCATGAATTTACATGTTTATTTGAATTGGAAAATGAAGTCAGACTTTTTCCTGACAGAAGAAAGAGTGATCTGGCTCGCTGGCATGGCAGTGAAGACGTTCTTTTCCAATTAGATGATGGGGCAGATACTGTTCATGAAATGATTGAGTTAAAAGTGCAGCTGGAAGGTTTTGATACAAATATACTGGAGGCACATGCGCAATATAACGTACCCTAGAGATTATTAGTAATTAATAGTAGTAAATTAGTAGTCAATTAATCATAAAATAGTGAATACTAGGAATTAATAATTACTGAAAACTCTTTAAACTTATGATTAAACTTTTAGATAGCAAGGGCATCATCATATTTCAACATTCATTTAAGGGAAACTTGAATCTAAGTTTTGAGATACATGTAAAGCCCGGGAAAGTGAATGTTGGCGAGGACATTGATGGAACAGGGTCAGGTGGGTGGGATGAGTGCAGGACATGGACATCAGCAGAGTCATGTGAATAACGAATTGACCTGCCTGTTACTCCTTTCCATCCCTAGGAGAATGCTGGTTAGTAAAATTTACAATCAGTGACTAAGGCCAGGTTACTAGAGGACCTTATCACACCTGTAAAATAAATGTATGCTTTGCATAAGGTAAATGTGACATGTAAATTGGGAGAAGTTTTCTCTGCCAGTTAAGCATGGCTGTGGCTCCCCGTGAAGTCAAATGAAATCATTTAAACTTGACACCATTATTTCTAAATGAAAGTTATCCAATGAGATAACTCTGTTCTAGTATTGGTCTCTGTATAGCTATCAAGGCTGTTAAATTTAATTTGAAAATGGAATCCATCATAAAATATTAATCACAAAGGACTACTGGTATGGAGACACCTGTCAGTCTACTAATTACATTATTCACTCCTGTTGGCTTTGCTCCTACCTAGGCAATCAAACACAGAGAAGGGAGTAAAGACTAATAATAGTAGTAACATTGCTAAAGATAATAATAGTCATAATCATAATTGCTAGCACACAATGGGTTTTACCCCTTACTAGACACTGTGGTAAGCACTCTATATATTATATAAAATTACTTTTCCCCTAAGCTTTATGACTAAGGTTCTACTATTATCATCCCCATTTTACATAAGAGAGAACTGAGGTTTAGGGAAATTAGATAGTATGTTCCAGGTGACAAGCTAATAAATGTAAGGGTAAGGAATCAAACCCAAGTCTTTCTGAATCATTCTGAGTCCAGGATATTAAACACTATATGATATAGCCTCCCTATCAAAGCTTGATTTATTTATAATTATGCTTTTGTTTTATTCGGCACCAAAGTGGTGTGTGTGTGTGAGTATTTTTTTGCATCACTTACAAGAGGAGTGAATAGGCATGGGTGATACCAACCATCACATAATTAACAGCACATTTATACTGTGAGGCATCTCAATTACTATTAGCACAATTTAATTGGTGATTAGGACGATGGTGATGCTGATTCAGACATTACCATCTCGTGGGTTTTTGTAAGTGTGTAAGCTTTGCAGACGATAGCTGGTAGAATATTTCAAGTTGGAAAAGGCATATACAGAGAATAAACTGGAAGGTGTTGAAAATCAACTTGGAAAACTAGTCTGTAGTGAGAATATAGAAATGCATGAATGTTAGACAAAGGAAGCAGCGGTAGAAAAGAGTAATATATTTAGAGCCAGTAGACTTTGAGTTAGAGGCTCAAATATGACATTTAATAAATGAATGATCTTTAATAACTTATCTCTCTACAACTGGGTCTCATTTGTAAAATGAAGTTTCTGTAAAATCTAAATAAGCAAATATATGGAAAAAGGGGGGCTTTAGAAATATAGCAAAATAAGACATGGGGATTGCATGTAATAAGCAATGGGGGTTGGAAGGAACAAATCCTTGAAGATTTTTGAACCAGGGATCGTTCTACTTTGTTTTGCAGGATTCTTTTGAAGACAGAATCAGGGCAGGGACAAAGCAGAACAGTGGAATGTATGGGTTTAAAATAAAAAATGCATATAGTGTCATATTTATTATTAACACTGGATAATTTTCTCTAAAGGAATTACCAATTTATGATAATCCCTTGCATTCTATCAGTGCCTTAAACTTGAAAAAGCCCTTTCAAAGACATTATCTTACTTGATTTTTAGTACAAGTCTTCAAAGTACAGTTATATCTTGCAAGAATGTACAGATGGTTACAGAAATTCAGATATAATCTAATGAATGATTTCCATTCTCCATCCAGCCACAGTTTGAAAATGGATGTCCACTAAAGTTCTCATTTTCTAGGGGTGGGGCGGAGAGTTGTGAGGGTTATTCTCCAGGACTAATCTTTTTGCATTAGGCAAAAGAAACTGGCATCAACAAACCACGAGACTCCTGGAATTGTTACTGCTTTTCTGGATATTCTAGTCACCCACCACACCCAAAACCATCCCCATTTGATATGTGAGCCGGAGCGAACAAGTGCCACCAGGTGGCACCAAACTGCAGTCAGGGACCAAGACATTTATTTAGTTCCAGTTAGTTGCCAGGATGTCTATGACCAATGACTGCATAATAACATGACCCCACATTTTAGATGTCTAAATATTGGAGCCCCACTTATTTTATTTTATAAATGATGTAAGATCTGCTCAGTGAGTTGGATAACTTACTCAAGGTCAGACAGTATCTTACTGTTAAGAACCAGAACTCAGTCTCTAGGCAGTAGGTATTATGGTGGAAATAATATAGAACTATGAGTCTAATGACTTGGGTCCAAGTTCCAGCCCAGCTACTTCCTAACCATGAGATGATGGACAAGCTACTTACCATTTCTGAGCCTGCTTCCTCAACTACAATTTGGGAATATTCTGAATAGGTACAGAAGGATAATGAATGTAAAGATGCAATGAAAACACAGTGTGCTATAGCATACTATGTGATTCTTAATGCATTTAGCTTCTTTCTGATTGCATATATTAAGTAATTTAAATTCTATTCCTATACTAGATTATAAAGATAGTAAATACTTGATAATTGAAGAAATAACTTTCAAGGGTATACTATTTATTAAAATTCTAGAATGCATTACCAAAGCCTAATAACAGTGAACAACATTTTTTCTGTTTAACAATTGCCTAGAATTTATGAAGTATTTACTATGTGCTCAATATTGTGGAGGCCATAGAAAAGCTACACCATTGTTTCTGTGCTTAAAGGGCTAGATAACCAATTAGAGAAATTAAAACAAATGCAAATGGAGGAAAAGCAGATAATGCAAGATGAATATTAGTAAATACTAGATCCTGAAGAAATAACAATAATGCTGTTATCAGAGAGCAGGGAGATGAATGAGCTCAGTGGTGGTGACGAAAATCTTACAAAGAGTTAAGAATTTGATTTTGCCCTGAGGCTTGGGTATGATATAAACAGGCGAAAAGAAAGAGATGTTAGCTATTCTGATTCATCTCATTGCTTTTCTCTGACTCAGTGGTTCCATTTTGGTTAATATGATCCCAGAAGCTCCAAGCAGATTCTTATCAGGACAATTTTGTAATAACTGCTGACCTATCAGTAGGGAGTATTGAAAGACATGCATGGAGTATAATTTTTCAGCAACTTCTGGGCAGGTGCTGCTGGAGAAGCAGCTCTCTTTTAAATGTATCAGCACTTCCACCTCTGCAGTGCATAAAAGTTACTCACAGTTTGTATCTGTGCCAGTAAGATGAAGGGAATGCCTGCTCCACACACCAGTGGTAAGATATGTGATTTCACCCTTGGAGAATTTGACAGAATAATCGACTTTGATGATTAATCCATTGTAACAGGAGGCTCAGCATTGGTGGAGACGAATTTTCTGCCTTAAGTGACTACCCTGTTGTGCTGTATTCTTTAAAATCCTTTGGAAGTTGATATACTACAGGAAGGAGTAAGGTGGCAGACCTTGGGAAATCACTCTGATTCTTTTAGACTTGTGAAAAAGCACATGAGGTGGCTATATGTTTCCTTTTTGTGTCTGGATTTGACTAAATCAAGAGGATCTTATAGAATATACCCCTCCTGGGAAATCCTTGATAATAAGAGCACATGATCTCTCAACAAGGCTTAGAAGATTTCCAGCAAATCACGGGGAACATTATTAGAGTGGTTCCGTGGAGTTATTATTGCCATTTTAATATAACTGAATGAGGATTATCGCATACAGTGTGGATCATACACACACACATTTATAACACACAGACATATATGGAAACATGTAGATATGTTTGTATGTATGTGTATATATTTGTGTGTGTATATATAAACTGGTTATATATAAAAATAAGTGGACTTTCTTATATATAAACTTATATGTACAATCTACTTATATAGTTATAAGAAGTTCAGTAGACATTCTTCTCGTGTGTGTGTTTGTGTATAAAACAAGAATATCCACTAAACTTTCTTTCCCATAATAACTTTGGAGGTCAAATTAAAAAAAGAAAAAATTCATTTTTCCTTCCAGCAGCCCTTCTCTCTGCCCTCTGTCATCCAATGTGGCACCTTATTTAAGATTACAGGTCTTATTGTTTAGAAATACAGTAATTATGCATTTGAAAGAAAATATGATGAAGAACAAGTGGTTCTCCTATTAGACATTGCATATGAATCACCTAAAGCAAATATGAAAATTTCAGATTTCTTGGCCCCAGCCCCAGAAATTCTGAATCAGGAGGTCTGGGGCAAAGTCCAAGAATCTACAAAGCTTGTTTCCTGCCAGGGATTCTGAAGCAGATTGTCTGAGAACCACAATTTGAAAACTATAAGAATACTGAGACTGGAGTCAGTGAAATAGGATGGACTTTTAGCTCTACTGCTTACTGGCTATGTGGTTCCAACAACATCCTATTCCTCTCCACTGGCCCTTTCCCAGGCCTTTTCCCACCAAAACAAACAAAAATTCTCCTCATGTCATCCCCTAGTTAACAATCCTGCTGTAAGAGAATTCTGTATGAACTAAATTAATCTGATTACCAGAAAAAAATTCAGGAAATATTTATTGCTGCTAGATTAACTCAGGAATAAAATGAAGTGTAAGACGTGCTACTTGTACTCTAGAAATTTAAGTTTCAGGTGGGGTAAGAGGCATAACATACAAAAAGACCACATGTATAAAACCATAAAAAGAACCCTCACAATAAAAATTCCGATTTTGATCGGCAAATACTTTCAGCACCAAAGAAGTTCAGCAGAGGAAGACTTACGAGGCCTTAGGTGGTTAGGAGAGGCTTTATGGAAAGAACTAAGACTTGCCCTGGGCTTTGCAGCATATGCACTATTTTCCTAGGAGGGGAAGGATTTTCTCATAGGATATATTCAAAAGGAAAAATGAAAGACATACTTCCGGGAACAAAAAGCATCATGAAGGCTGAGACCCCGTCTTATTACTTTCTGTACAGTGGTGTACATAATAAGCACTCTGAGCATTTTTGGAATAAATAACTCAATGAACACATAAATTAGTTAGTAGCAAGTTCATGTATAGTAATAACACAGACTAGGTCTGGAAATGAAGATTGGGGCCACAGTATATATCCTAGCAAGGAAATAATGATTCGTTTGTCAGAGAGACCACTGTAGACTTATTCTCTTAAGTGTAGATCTGATATCCAAGAGTATATAAAAGGCAGAAATTTGAGGGGCTGTAGTAGGGCAAAGTATGTAATGAGGAGTTAACTGGGGTAAGAAAATCAGCCAAGGAGTAACAGGAGTGTAAGACAACAATGATTGTTAGTCATGAAAGGAGGCAACACCTATCAGGGATACTTTAGAGCAGAGCTTGGCAAACTCTTTAGGTTAGGGAGCATATACGGTATATTTTAGGATTTGTGTCCAAAATAGTCTCCTTGTTTTCTTTTTAAAATCCTTAAAAATACAAAAAACTATTCTTAGCTCACAGAGCCAGAGTTTGCTGATTCCTACTTTAAAGGAGTAACTGCAAAGCCTTGATGACCAAGTAGGTATAAGGGGTGGAGAATTGGGGGGGGAGCAAAATCACATAGGGTTTTAACTTCGCTGATTGAGAGGATGAACAAAAACAGGGAATAGAAACACCACCACAATAATAATGAAGATGTATTGAGTGTTCACTCTGTGCCAGGATCTGAGATCAATCCTCTTGCTGGAATTTTCACTGAATTCTCAAATGACTTTAAGAACCAGTTACTATTTATCAGAACCATTTTAAAGACGAGGAAACTGAGGCACAGAGAAATTAAGAAAATGTCTAAGGTAATTACCTAGTATGTGGATTATCTAAGCTTTGGCTTGAAAGTCTGTTCTAATAGCTGCTACTACTATGCGAGCACACGTGTGCACACACGCACACCTTGCTGTGTACTTTTAGATATGCTGAATTTGAGGTTATAGCAGGGGTCCAATATTTAAAATAAAATATATTTTCTAGGGAGTTCTAACACAATAAAATTGATTACTAAGATAATTTCTTTTGCTTTGCATATCTCTCAACTTGAAGATAGAATATAGAGATGCTCACAAATGTTGCAGTTCTCTTGTCCTTCCATGCATACGAAAGGATTGCCCTTCCCCCCACCCGCTTTCAAATTAGGCATGATGATTTGATTTGCTTTGGCCAATGAAATCTGGGTAGTAGCGATACCCTCATTAAGAGCCAATAGGCAGTTTAACATACCCCTTTCCCCTAATGCAGTGATCAAAGAAGCCCATTTTGAAGTCTACCACCCTGGATTCCTGAGTGTATACAATGGATAGAACCTCCTTGATGACCACATTAGACATGTTGCATAAAATAAAATAAAAACTTGGTTTTTCAAACCACTGAGATTTTAGAGTTCTTTGTAACTGCAGCATAACTTTGTCTATGCCAATTACTACACAAGTGTCGAGATTTGTTTTTTTCCATCTTGATAGAAACAGGAATGTTTTCCATAAAAAAAAAAATGGATCAGACTAAGTAATAGCTAAAGAACCTTTTGAGTCATATGAGAACACTATGTAATTCTGTTAAAGTTGACTCACAAAAGTATGTGACCTATTAAGAATTAAGCAGACTTAAAAAATAACGTTCCAAGTTCCTCTAACAGATTGAAAGGTTAGCATAGATTTAAAGCTTGTACAATGCTTAGATGTAGCCAAGGTTTGCAAATCCCTCTAAAATGGGTCTGAGTTTTGAGTTTCATGACGAAATCCAAAACCTTAGAAGAGAGTTTCACATTTCACTCTGAAAGTTTCATACAGCTTAAACTTTCATATCTTTTTCAAGTATCATGCTACAAAAAGTTCCTAAAAATTTTCTTGAAATAAATAATGATTATTGGGTACCATCTATTAAATTCAGTATACTCTGCTGTTCTTTATGTACAAAGATAATATCACTGACCTACTCTCAGTTAAGTATTCACTCAGTTGATTTTAATTTCTGGTTGGTCCTGCACCATAGTTTATTTTCCCCGATTTTTAAGTATTGTAATTAGTGGCATACATTTTTGGAAAAATATGGTTAGTTTGAGCATTATAATTTGGGAGCCATGGAGCTAAGATTCCGCTGGTGTGTAAATTTCTTCATCTTGGCTTCATTAGCTCCATGCTCTTAATCCAATGAGGCAACTTTTATACGAAAAAAGGGAACATCAAGAACACTAGTCTAATCCTTTGACCAATTCCATTAAGATATATCTTAAGGCCAGGAATATAGAATATGATAAAAATGGGCAAAAATTAGCTATTTTTAAAGTTTCATTAGGTCCTATTTGAGATGTCCATAGTGAAAAACAGATTGATGAGTAAAAATGTTTCATTCAATGATTTCCTTTAAATCAAGGACAAAAATTGTGAGTCATGTCTCCTCAGGGATAATATTCTACTAGCCCCCTTTCCCTCTCTCTTACCTTTTTAAATTTTTTTTTATTTCAGAATATTATAGGGGTACAAACACTTCGGTTACATAAATTGCTTTTGTGCCACCTGAGTCAGAGCTACCAGCATGACTATTCCCCAGACAGTGCTTACCGCACCCATTAAATGAGAGTTTACCTATCTCCCCTCCCTCCCCCACCTGCCCAACACCCGATAAGTGTTACTTCCATGTGTGCACCTAAGTTTTGATCAATAGGTACCAATTTAATGCTGAGTACATGTGGTGTTTGTTTTTTCATTCTTGTGATGCTTCACTTAGAAGAATGGGCTCCAGCTCCATCCAGGATAATACAAGAGGTGCTAGAGTTCTCCATGTTTTTATGGGTGAGTAGTACTCCATGGTATTTATATACCAGATTTTATTAATCCACTCATGTATTGATGGGCACTTGGGTTGTTTCCACATCTTTGTAGTTGTGAATTGTGCTGCTATAAACATTCAAGTGCAGATGTCTTTTTACCTTTTATAATATATTGTATCAAAAGGCACATCAGACAGTCCGTTTTTATCCATGACGCCCCTTTCTCTACCACAAAGAATGGAACAAATATTTCATCAGCCACCACACCTAGGCCTTGAGCCCCAAATTTTGTTGGAGTAAAGACAATCCTAATTAAAATATACCTCTACTGTAATGCAGAAGTTGTGCTCTATGAAAAGAGTACTAAACTGTAAGAAAGAAACCTTGGATTTTACTTTATCACCTGTGATTCAACCCATGACACATGCTTATAACATAAAAAGTACCTAATTATCATTTACCAAAAGGATGGTCTTAGCCATTTTTTTGATTCTTCCTATACTACAATTTCTATACCTATAAAACAAATAAAAACTCTTACAGAATCATTATGACATTAAAGGAAATAAAGAATAAGAACAGGGAAGCTGTTTTTAAATGGTAAAACAACATACATAATTAGCTATCTTTATTATGCAGAATCCTAAAATGACTACACCATAGCTATTCTATAATTTTTTTCTATTTCACAATTAATACAATGTTGATTCTCTAATTATATAGGAATATGGAGGCGAAAGACACAGGGTTTACTCTTAAAAACCCAAATAAGCACAGAGCTAGCCAAATTTTTAGTTCTAGTGGATTGTATTTGTGGCTACTTAGGTATAGTTAAGACTGTCAGATTCTTCCTAATCTTGTTTAGACTAAGTGACAAACTGAAAGACCACATTTCCAAGTCTCTCTTGCAGTTAGGTTGGAGTCATATGACCAGTTCTGGCCAATGAGCTCATGTGTTAAATATTATTTTTCCCAGGCTGGCCCCTAAATCTTTCTTCAAGGGTTTATTCTTTTAGGAAAGCAGCATTCCAGGATGAAAGGAGATTTAGTTCTTGAATGTCTATGAGTTAAAGTGCCTCTATTCTCCCTACTTCTGGTCAAATATATTGGATTACGATGTGAAAGTGATAGTTTGCAGAATATAAGGAGTTAGTTCCAGAATATTAATCATAATAGAACTTAATTCATTGTTTCTTTCAGTGAGAAAGTATTACTACAAAACAATGTGACCTAACTAAACATTATGCTTACTGACATAGTGATTTACATTTTGACGCAAGTTCTTTATGTGGTTATAGACCAGTAACAAACAGTTCACCAGCTAGCAACAGTCCCAGGCCATCAATTGAATAGTACTTGTTTAACCTATCCTGACCAATTGACAAAAGACCCCACAAAACAGAGATTGAGCTTGTAGGTGTAGGTTATGTGTTCCCTAGACAAATGCCATACCAAATGAAGTGTATCAAATTGCTTCTTTATTGTTAGATACTTTTCCTGTATGTGCCAGTTTATGCTTGTTGTCCCACACTAATTACTAATCATGCCCTCTTTCACTGTCTAATTGTCCCGTTTTGTAAGTTACATCATTTGGTCACCTTCACATAAGAGCCTTCACTGATATGTAGAATGAGAAATTTAGATAAGGAAAAAATGATAAATACTTTTTATATACATTACCGGCTAGAGGTTTTCATAAGAAACAATTATTAAATGAGTGATTAAAACCAAGGGGAATCATTAGTGATTTACTTTTGCCATACTCAGCACCAGGAGCACAAAAAGCGAAAAAAAAGGAACCTTTGGAACAGATACAACATCACAGTTCCACAGAAAAAATAAAAAAGTGAGGAATGTTTACATTGTTTTAAAGTAATCCATTGCATTTTAATCAAGTTGACTAAAATGAATTTCATTTCCAATGTGATTTTACACAATAGCTTTCATTTTTGCATATTGTCACAGGCTTTTGTGCATTGATTTTGATTTTTGTGGTTTAGGCAGTATTAAGAATCTTGAAGCTGCCAAAGTCACTCTTGTTCAGGGACTAAAATTTTTCACAAATCTTATGTATGGTTAGATTTAAATTATTTCATAATTTTTAAATATAACAGTTGATTACTGGACTTAATCATTGTGGTTTGGGCTCTTTCTCTTATTATCTGGGTGATTTAATACCCCTGAGATCAATAAAGCTTCTCCATCAATAAAGTGGGGATAAACACACACACAGGCTTGGGCTTGCTGTGAGGAGTGAAAGGGGTAGTAGGTGTTAAGGTAATATGTAAACTGTATGGCGCATGCAAAAGTGAAATTGCATGTAAAATGAACTAATTACTAGATCTGGGGTCACTTATTCCACAATTCTGATGGAAGTGTTATCTTTTAGTGAAACAGTCCTGCCATCCCTCTACTCCACTGTTTACCTTCCCCCAGGAGAAAAAGAGTGACTTTTCTGACTGGGGCGTTTTAGACAAGAAACTTGGTTCTGACCCTTCCTTTCTTCCTTCTCATGGGAGCCAACTGGCCCTCAGACACCAGACCTTCAGGTCCACTGTCACCCGGGCTGACCAGCAGTTGTCCACTGCAGCCTGTGACTCTGAGGGTAAATCCACCTAAGTCTTGGATGCATTATGAGGTAGCTCCTTTGGCTAGCACATGTACACCATAATCTTTAATCACTTTAGTCCATTAAAGCTGCTATTTTAATTTTCATCTGCCATATGCCATATCCGCCTCTCAAATGGGAAGGGAAGAGAGGTGCTATTTATTTGTCCCTGCAAACCCCAACAGAGATAAGGTTCTGTAGTGGAAAATATAAGTGACATATGTTGTATATAGAACCTTATTGTAGTTTCTAATTTCTTTTGTAGACATAAAATAATCCTAAACTTAATCTTATTTGTATGCTGAACAAAAATACTGCTTTCATTCATATTTTCTATAAAATTTCTGATATCCCCAAATATCCACTATGCTAAATATCTTCATATAATTTATTAATTTTAGAATCAGAACGTATCAGTTGAGAAAACACATAAACAGGCAATTATACTAATTTAATATGGCAACATGCTTTGACTAGCCTTCCAATATTAATATCATGATTAAAACTTAATCCCTTAATTATATATAGTGGCTTAAGAGTTTATAAATGCTCTCTCATCCATGTTCATTTGATCCTGTCATCTTGTCCTCTGTTTGACCAGGTTGCCTGAGGTAAAGGGCTGCCGCCACAGATCACTGTGGTGAGACTGAACTGACTCATAGAAGACTCTAACTTGCAACTTGGGCCTCCCTGGTATTATATGCTAACCACTGAACTAAATGGTCAAGAAGGAGACCTCATCAGAAAATGAACTGGGATTCATACAAGGAATATAGTGCTTTGTGAAGTTGAATTGTAGTCTACTTTCCCTTATGAGACAGCACATCTTATCTAAGTGTTGCAGATGTTTCTCAAATAGCCTAATAAATATTAGAATATCATCTAGGTAAATGAGGTAAATATGTCATTGGAATCTTGCAGCCTTCCATAATTAAATGCAACACATCAGCTACCTATTTTCTTTCTAGCAGGCTAAACTTGGCTAGCTTGAATTGCCAACACATTTTGATAATATTCCTTCCTAAGGAAACTGGGATCTGTTCACCTTGGCAGGGGTGGGGGTTGGAAGGGGGAAAGCAGTTACCTAATTAACATGATATAGCCTAATTAATTCTGCATCCTTAGAGCACAGATGGAACCATGTATTCCAAATGTAAGATATCAAACCAATCAGGCTAGAACTCTAGCCACATAAGAGGGCATAACATTTCAGACAGCCTTCAGTCTTTAAGCTGCATCAAATTTCCTGGCATATTCAGGATTTAGAAAAGATAGTTCTTACAATTTTTACAGTCCAATATATGTATAATGGGAGAGAAAGTATACACAGTTTTATTTCTGCCAAATTTTCAATGGTGCAAAATCAAAGTAAAACCAGTTTAACAATGTTAAGTCTTCAGCAGGTTCAGAATTGGGCTATCCACTTCCAATTACACACACACACACACACACACACACACAAGTAGAAAGAGAGAGAGGTGTTTGAGGTTTCTGTTGTGGTTAGGGATCAGGGATGGGACAAAAGGCTTTTGTGACTTGAATTCTCTACTGAAGCCAAAGGAGAGAAAACTCAGGCTTTAGGATCTGCTTGCTCAGATATGGGGCAGGAGTGGAAGAGCAGGGGTGAGACATAAATACTGTCAGCAGTCAAATTTAAAGAAAACGTAAGGAGACTGCTCATTACACCTAACAATTATAAGAATGGGTGAAAAAATGTGGTACCAGATCATTGTGGGAAGACATATATACATATATATATATATACACACACACACACACACATATATACTGTTTGCAGAACTCTTAAAATATGACCTGAGCCATTTTTGCCTTAAACAATTATGACAGCGTTCCTATGCAAAGGACTTATTTTTATAGTAAAATGCTTAAAATACAAGGATGTATTGATCTATGCATTAAAGCAAACTATGTCAGGACTACCAACGAGAATGTCTACAGATCTTTGGGCTGTGATATGTAATGAAGGCCCATCTTCATCCGTGTACATCTCTAGCATCCACATCATAAAATCTGTTCTCATACTGGACACTGCGCTCAGCTTCTGCCCATGTCCTAGACAAGCCAGGAGTTATACAACTTGTGCTTTTGTGCTGCTGTTTTTTCCCTTTTTTCTCCACCTAGCAAATGCCCTTTGTTTAATCACAGCCAAATCCTTCCAAATAGTAGCCCCACTATCCTCTTTCTTTCCGTAGTACAGATTTTCTCCCCAATACATTTCACCGTAATACATATTTTCTTACTTATTTGTCCAGTTTTTCTCTCAATATCTGAGGAACAGGGTCTAAAGCATACATTTTTTGTGTGGACAGCACTAAGCATAGTGCCAAGTACACAGTAGGTTCTCAATGTATGTTATGGGTATTATCTAATATTAACAAACATTAGTGTTGTTAATAGAACTGTTCCTTCTGATCTGAAATGGATAAATTTTCCCACATTTGATTCATTCTCATTGGTTCTCAGCATCATGCTAATATTTGATCCAGTGCCTTCTTCACAGAATATGAGCTGTTTGGGAAAACAATGAAGTCCAAGTAATACCCATTCCTTCAGCATTCACTTGGTTGTTGTTTCTTTTCAACTTTTCCATGGGATAAGTATTGAAGAGCTGGCATAATTATTTTTTAGATAATATTAGATCATACTCGGCTAAGTTTCCTAAGAGTCTTGCCTGCCCTAACCTTCTGTCCTAGCATTTGTGCCTTTTGGCTCAACAGTGTCAGAGAGAAACAAAAAGCAAGGGAGTGCCTTCACTTTCTCCTGCTGCTGACCTGGTTGTCAAAAGTGAGGGCAAGGCACAGGGCCAAAATACACAACTGTGCTCAAATTCATGATCTGGTTTCTTCTAGTGCAAGGGCAAATAGGTGGAGGGCGGATGTGGAGTCCTCAGAGCCTTACGTACAGGTGTACCCTTCTGGAAATGAGGATTGAGCAATCCACTTCTTTCATGTACCGTTCTGAAAACACTTGACTTGATGAGGAGACAATTTTGGCGCTAATATACTTCATTTGCCTTTAAAAAATTTTTCCTCGGAAAAATCTGGTTCTTAAAATCTGAGAGGGAAAAACGACAACCAAAAATCTTACACTGAAGTATGCTTTAAGAAAGATAGAAGTAAAAAAGCTACCAATGAACACCACTATTAACATTGGCGCTATCACCCCATTTCATAGTGCAGCATAGCAATTCCTGAGTTTCAAAGTGCTTTGCACTTACATTTGATGCCGAAGATATACCTCCTCTTAATAAAGGTCATGACTGTTATTGTGCAAAGACCTAACACATGCTGCAGTTACATATTGTGGATAATGAATGCCTTAGCTATTATTTGTTGAAAACCATCTCTTTAAATTAATGTGTAGAGGATGCTGATAGTTGGAAACTCACTTATTCTTCAAAAACAAAACAAAACAAAGCGAACACAAAACAAACACATAGAAGCAGCCCTTTAAGAAGCTGAGCAGACACTTCCTGTCAAATAATGAACAACATTGTAAGACAGATTTATTCATACTACAGCTGTGATTTGATAACCAATTCTGTTTGGAATTTATTTGTGAAATGTCACACAATCCAAGATGTTTTAATTATGTTACATTTTATCCAAGACTGCTGATTATAAAATGAGTGATCAAGAGTTAAATCAACTAAAGTCTAGAAAAGATGTATAAAGAAAGACTGCTACAGTGCAAGCAAATCAAACCTGGAATGTATGACTGGTGATTTCTGTTTATATTTAAATGAAAATAGCTCTGGCTCCAAAAAATATACTGTTTTTGAAAAATGACTTCAGTTTCTGGTTAACACACAGTTCTTCAGAGTAGTAACTTTACAACCATCACTGTGAATATTTTCAAGTAATATTCACATATCCCTAAAGAATGAACTTGTAGACATATATTTTGTAGCATTAAATTATGCACTATTTTACTGTTGTTTAGATGTCATATTGATGACACATTTGAAGACAGTATGGCACATGTTACCTTTTGCTTAGCAGATTTATTTGAAAGTGTTTTAGCCTCTGTGATTCAGGCATTTTCATTTTCACTTGATTGTACAAGATTACTTTACAGAGTAGTAAGTTTGTTTTCTTTCTAACTTATACAAAGATAAGTTTTATATTATATACACTTTTAAAGTAACTCTAGTTTAATTCACCACTAATAGCTGATAGAAACAGAATATTAACTAAATGATAGGAAACTTCATGTAAGATCAAATGTTTTGAAAAGCTGCACATAATTATTAAGTCAAAGAAATATCAATAGGACTGACTTCATAATAGCATTTCAGAAATTTCTATCTTTTGTCAAATAGAAGATCCTAACATAATATAGCTTTTGCTTGCCAGATGTCTGAAAATATACTTCAAAATTAATTATAGCCAATTTATCTGTTGTTTCTCTATTTCCATTCCAAGATAAAACAAGGAAAAACAAAATGTGAAAATGAGAAATGCTTTCTATTTCTCCATGCATCCAAAATGTTATTGATATAACAAACTTAATCCTTATTTAACTATTCTTAACAAAAACAGCAACAAAAACACTCTCACAAACTTGAAGAGATAACAATACAAGCTAATGGCAGGTGATAGCAAAAATATTAATACAATATAATTAAAAACATGTTGTCATATAAGAACTGACAATTATAGGGGTCAACAGGAAATCACTTAAAGTAAGCAGCATTGAAATTTTGGACAATAACCAGCTTTAATGCAAATCACAAGATATAACAAATCTATCAGCAGGTATCTAATATGTATCATTAATCAAATAACCAGGCAACCAGTAACCAGTGCTATTTGGGGAATCAGACTTGTCTATAATGTATTTCTAAATTGTAGAAACCTAGAAAATGTCTGCTAAAATAATTTTTGAATACCTGATTAATTCTGAAAATTACTAAAATCAATTCAGGCTAAGTCGTTTCTCATTGAATAAGGATAAAGTAACTTCAAAATCCACTGCCACTGGTTGCCATGGAATCTGCTACAGTATTATGGCAGAATAAGCTGGGCTTGAATTTTCTAGGCCCTCTTGCTTTACCGACTTGATGTTTTGATACTCTAATGCGTCTCAGCTAACTTCCATTAAGTAGTGTTTTGTGGGGTAGTATTCCAAGGTTAAAATGATTAAATAACTTTTATGGTTGATCAAATATAAGCCCTTATTATACACAGTAGGCAA
This sequence comes from Lepilemur ruficaudatus, assembly GCA_963574885.1. Classification (NCBI taxonomy): domain Eukaryota; kingdom Metazoa; phylum Chordata; class Mammalia; order Primates; family Lepilemuridae; genus Lepilemur; species Lepilemur ruficaudatus. The sequence continues at coordinate 37,824 of CAUYRT010079201.1, forward strand.
AAGCATACATTTTAATTACTTTGTTATCAAAGATCTAAGTATTTACATTTTATTTTTCAATAATAATTCTGAATTTAGGACACCTTTCAAAAATATCTAAAAGTTTGCTCTTTAAAACTATTTATCATAAACAATAATGAAATTAATCTAGGACAACAATAAATAACATTCTTAGAGTATTGGGTGTTTGGTATTTTTATTTTATGCCTTTGTGTAGCTAGTTTAATTTTTTTCAATGTAATTAAATTATTTGAGAGTTTGCATTATATTTCTCACTTTGCAACCATGCACAAAATAAAGAAAACTGATCAATATTTGATCACAGTTACAGTGCATTAGTTCAAAGTTAATTTTCAGTGGAATCATTGCCATTATTCACTTTTGAGAGGTGTTATATGAATATGAGGAAAAACAGCCAATCTTTGTAGAAAGAAAGATATTTTAAAATAGAAGGTTGAAATAAGAAGTATATCATTAAGAAAAAGAAATTCTTTTAAAATCATACTCGTAACTATGTTTTTAGAAAAATTGCCAGTGAGGTTTCATCTTTTACATTTGAGTTTGCACAAATATGAATTATTTTCTTATAAAGAGAGAATCAGAGTGACCAAAATCTCTTTAATAAAATCATCTCTCTTGAAAATCCACTTATTATCAAAATGGAAAGCAATTTAAAATCTAGCCATTAACCTCTAGCACTTATGTAAAAACAGATTTATTAGAATAGGAGAGAAATATCATTTTAGTAATTTACACTATAAATATTTCAAAATAAAAATATTACCCTTCATTTATTACAAAGGAAAGTGAATATGTCAAAATTCACTCACATTTAATTTTAATGGCAAGATGTTCAGATAATTACACCGTATAGAAAGACCCAAATTTGCAATTAAGTTCAAATAGATTTAATATTGCTTATGTCTGACATTAGGTAAATTAAACTGGTGATCTCTTTTAAATAACTTATGTGCTCATTTTTACTTGAATAGTCCTAAAATCCACTGGCTTAGGTTAATGTATTAAAATAGCGTTTTGCCACCCTCTTCCAGGCTCTCAAAAGAAATGAGCAAGGAGAGAAGTAAATGGCACTGATTTTGACTGTATTGTTGATAGATATATCCTAGATGGAAATGTATTATAAATAAAAATATCAGTGTACAGGTAATCTAAACAACATTGGAATTGACACTTTGTGACCTCCTTGCAATAATAGAGCCACGTAAGTTTTTATTCCTTTAACTATATAAATAATGTTTAACAACTGTCTAATTTTATTTTTATAACTCAATTCCTCAATAGTCTTTTTTGTTTTAGCTTTTGTATAATCTATGAAGTTTACCCATCTAAAAGCTATCAAACACTAAACCAAATTTTTCCAACTTGGGAATATTTTTACTAACATGAAAACATCCTGAAATAGTACTTAAGCATTAAAATGTTCAAATTAATATATTCCATTTTATGTTGATTAAAGCATTGACTTTGTTGTCTAAGAAATAAGGATGTGGTGGGCACTGTGGAGGGGTGGGACATGCTTGAAAAGTAGTTGGGGAGCGGAATTAGGGGTCTCAATAGGGGGAAGAAATTCCTCCAAAACTGATTTATGTGATTAACTGTACCTCTTGGTAAATTCACTAAAAATCATTTAATCGTAAAAAAAAAAAAAAAGAAAAGAAAAGAAATAACAAGAAAATTTCTATTATTATTTCTAATAACAAACGATCCATGAACTTAACAAAGTGCAAAGAGGTTTCTTCGATTTTGGGTATCTCGGAGATTTAGAAATGTTGATGTGCATTTTGGCCGGGCGCGGTGGCTCACGCCTGTAATCCTAGCACTCTGGGAGGCCGAGGCGGGCGGATTGCTCAAGGTCAGGAGTTCAAAACCAGCCTGAGCAAGAGCGAGACCTCGTCTCTACTATAAATAGAAAGAAATGAATTGGCCAACTAAGAATATATACATAAAAAAAAAATTAGCCAGGCATGGTGGCGCATGCCTGTAGTCCCAGCCACTCGGGAGGCTGAGGCAGAAGGATTGCTTGAGCCCAGGAGTTTCAGGTTGCTGTGAGCTAGGCTGATGCCACGGCACTCACTCTAGCCCGGGCAGCAGAGTGAGACTCTGTCTCAAAAAAAAAAAAATGTTGATGTGCATTTTGCCAACCCCGATGGCATCCCCCAAATGTGTTTACCATAGATGGTACCCCCCTGCACCTCCACCTTTTGCCACCTTTCCTAGTGTCTCTTCCACTTTGGGAGTCCTGACTTGGAACACAAGAAATGTAGAAATCAAGAACAGATTATCTAGTGAAAAGTTGGAAAGGATATCCTTGCTCATGATTAAGGGAAAGGTACAACTAGTATTCAAAGGTAATTAGCACTAAGTTCAATTTAAGCCATGTCAACAATTTGTACGGAATACACATCATTTGCATAGAGCTAAATTAGGCATTGTGAAAAGACAGTAGAGAAACACAAGAGAAAACACATATATATGTAATATAAATATATATATATATATGTTTCAGGAACATGTCATGGTGTAGCAAAGCATGTGATTCAAAGATTTGAAAATGAATTTAAGGACCAACTAAACCTTCTCCCCTGGTTTGAAGAAAAATACAAACTCACAACTGTCAGAGACTAAGATAAGACATTGTTCAAATCAGTTCCTATATATGGTTCTCAGAATATGAGGGACACGGCAGAAGAACAACAGTAAACACAAGCATGTAGTCTGGAATTAGTCATTCATATTTAGCGGTGTTAAAAAATATTAATACAAAGTCTGGGTTCCCCCTTGAAGTAATGTCACTATCAAGGAAAAAGACAATTTTTAAAATTATAAACTCAGTACATAAATTTTAAGAAAAAGCATATCTAATTCCATGTGCATACTTTAGGATTCTGGGAAAATTACATTATATTGCAGAAAATACAGAGTTGTACTAGAGTAAATATAAAGCTAACAAGAACTTGAAGTAAAAGTTTAGAGGATACATCACCAAACTTTAAATAGGCCTTTCTCTGACCTGGCTAAATTACTGCACTTCTTGATGCTGTTTGCTCCTCATAGCAATTGAAAGCATATGTAATTTAACAGCAGGCCTCAATCCTTTAATAAACTGTCTTTAAAATACCTTACATGGATTACCTATCTGTAAATCTGCTTCCCATGCAGAATGTGACAGCATTATGGAAATTGTTAGTTCAGTAAAGATGCCATGTACCAAAGGGAACTACATCTGCACCCTGTAAGATTGTACCAAACAGTGGAAGTAATCTTTCAGCATTTATAATACTGCAAAATGCATAATTAAGATTGAGGCTCATTCTAACCTTTATTACGGACTGTGTATTTCAAATTGGGAGGTAGGTGAGACGTAAGTGGAACTATAAAGTATTATACTAAGATTGCATCTTTTAAATTACATGAAGTTGGTTCTATGTTATAGATTCTGATTTTCCACATTTGTTAGATTAGCAGATAACCATGTGTTTGATGAAAATGAAATAGAGAATTTCAGATTCAAAAGTTGAAAATCTGAATATACATTTGGTTTAATTATTTTATTCTAATTTTGAATTTTAAGACTTTTGATAACAAAATATATATCCAATTTATCAGAGGTCACCTATATTCCAGTGTATTTATATGGTTTGTATTTATAGATGATCAATTTCAAACAGATTCAGGAGAACTATATAATTAAATAGAACTACAAACCCGTGAAACGTGTGAATTTACAAATATGAATTCCAGTAAACTAATAATATAAATTCAAGTAGATTCTTCATGAAGCTAAGCTCTAAAAAAGGCCTTGCTGATATATGAAACCTGAATCACGTTGGAAACTTACCAAAAATTGAAAGTATCAGTCTGATTAGCACTCCCAAAGCACAAATTCGTCTGATTGATTTTTGTCATGTTTCAGACTAAGTCCGATCATGTTTCAGACTAAGTCTGGTTCAAAATTACACACAGAAACTGCTTGAAACAATGTTATTATTTATAGTTTATCAATATAACAAAATACAATTTAAAGGAATATAATTTTAAATTGTCTTTCCAAGAAATTTTACCAAGTTAGAGTAGAATAAATATATTTCTTATTTATATTTTCTCATAAAAAAAGAACTTCAAAAAAGGGAGGCAGCTAAGTTAATGCTGTTGGTTCTTTATGCATATCCTTGGTGAAAGAATAATATTTTGTAAATAATTATTAAAAGTTCTCTAAAAGTTCTCTATTAAAAGTTCAAATTTTAATAACTTTGGTGGCAAATGAAATGGAAGGAAGTGAGCCTATAGGTGACTGCTGAAAATTAAAGCTCTCTTCTGGTCATAATTCTCAGTTTCGAACTAACAGAAATGAAAATTCTTACATTTTCTACTGAATATCCATGTTGAGTGAGAGTCACACTTTATTATGCAGGTGTCAGAGAAAAGAGATTAAGGAAGTATGTCCATGATCACGCAAGGATAGATTAAGGATTCTTTTTTTTATATAACTCAAAGCCCGGTAACATAGTATAGATTAAGAATTCTTAAAAGATTTAATGGATTAGGTAGACAGTCTCTCCTTCTTACTGCCTAGGGCATGACCTAAGACAGAACTATGCCTACAGTGACCCCACTGCAAACACCAGAATGGTGCATGGCAGAGCCCAAAAATGAAGAACCTGGTGGATCCTTGATCCACTCATTGTATTTAGCAGAGGTTCTTGAAAAGAAGGCATAGCCATGTCTGGCTATTGCTATGTTCACAGCAGGGATGTCATGTTAATATTGAACTATTAGAGATCTAACAAAGTCGTAGTTATAGAAATAAAATGGGGAGAATATAATCTAGGCTCTGAATTAAAGATGAAAAACAAGCTGAAGACTCCTCAGAGAGCAAGAAAATCACATTTTTGGGTTATTTCTTTGATTTCCATCTACTTTGAAAAAGCAATTCTTTTTAAATCTCATTTCTTTAATAGAATCATCAACACTTGGAAAGAAAAAATGAGAAATTAGCTAACTTCAATGTAGAGATGACTTTAAGGTGTAAATACACTATATGTTTCTAGTATATTTACTTATTTTCTGCTCGTAACATTAACTCTCTAATGTCCAACAAGCAGAAATAACATCTTAAGGGCCTGTTATTCGGTTTTGAGTGATGGGCTGTTCTTATCATATGAGAGTCATTCAGATTTCATCAAATGTGGGGGTTGATATCTACGTTAAGGAAACATTGAAATGTGAGAAACAGAAATCCAACTCTCATAATCATTCTGATGTAATCTAAATCTAAACATCAACTTCAGAGCTAGGCTACTATTGCTTTTCTGAAGCTGCCTATTTAATTAGTTGATTTCCATCAGTTAAATAAAAAGGAGGATGAGTTTAAAAACCAATTTCAAAACACAATACAAACCATTGTTGCCTGACTCAAATATTTTGGTGTCATATAGAACCTTAATCCGTGGGGATACTCTTATAAATATACTTTAATTTCCTTCTCCAAGATCATCATCCCTGATTACATATTTTCTAAGAAGAAATATTAATTTGATCTAACACATCACAAGGAAACATGTAAAAGGATTAATAGGAATCTTCATTCCTGAAAAATATTATCATATCATCTCTTTTAATGACCTAGTTATATTACATTTACAAAATATAGCAATATAGCTAATGATTCCATGCTGATGTTTGAGCCAGATAGATCTGGATTGAAATTTTGATCCTACTCAGGATGTTTCCTCATTGGTTAAATGAGGATAAAAATAGTATCTACCTTAGAGGATTATTTTAAAAACTAAATGAGATATAATACATCTGAGTCATTTGGATTACTCTGGCATAAAGTCAATCTTCAATAAAAGTTAGTCTTATTATAAATATGCAAGAACACCACTGATAAATATATATCTTTGAAATTTTTCCTTAATTTAAAGAAATAGGAAAATATTTTAATGGTAACTGTAATTTTATAAAATTATAAATTTATATTAGGTGACTTATTTGGAGGTAAGTCCAAATTTCTCAATGGAAATTGAGTCATATCACTTAGTAAAATTCAGGTATTTAATTCATTTAATTATAATGAAAGGGAGATCTAAGGGCATTGAGTAATATATATCTGAAATATTATGGGTAATACGAAACATGGATTGATTGGTCATCGACTGCCAGGCACTGTGATAAACATTTTACATGAAATATCTCATTTAATTTTCACACAACACTCATAAAGGCTTACTATTATAGTTTTTGTATTAGAGATGGGTGACCTGAGTCTCTGAGAAGTAAAATAACTTGCCAAATATTTTTATGGTGGGCTGATTCCAGAAAAATTAGCTACATGTATTACTAAGTGGACATGTTCTTTAAAAAACATCATACTTGTGATTCTTTTATGTATTTCTTAACACTCAAGAAAACAGAACTCTCTATTTGAATCATTGAAGCAAATATGGAAATTTCTAAAAATTTAGATAATATATCGTATATTTCAAAGAAGCTAAAAGAGAAAATCTGAAATGTTCTCAATGCAAAGAAATGATGAATTTTTGAAGTTATGGATATACTAAAAATACCCTTATTTGATCACTATACACAGTATGCATGTATCAAAATATATGTAACCCATAAATATGTACAAATATTATGTATTAATAAAAATAATTAATTTTTTTTTAAATTTGGATAATATACCATGAAGAAACAAATTGTGGTTAGATTTAGTGGCAACAAGTAAATGTTATAGCTATCTATATAGAGAACATACGGCCAAAGAATTTGAATTCGAATAAAAGTAAAAATGGATAATAAAATTAGATTTACAATGAGCATATATGGTATATTCTGGATTTGTAGATTGTTTATATGTATATGGGAATCCTCTGGGTCTCAGTGTATCTGGCTATACCTTCCTAAGTATATTTTTGTAATTGTTGAGCCTGTAGTGTAGTGGAGCAAAGAAACAACAACAAAAAAATGGCTGCGACCTCGGACTAGGAGTGTCATTAACAGCTTCATCTGCTCTTCTTCCTGTGTCCTCTTTTAAATGTAACTTAGGATGGAGCCACTTGGCAGAGGTCCGAACACTCTTGGATGCAGTCATCGAAAATAAACTCACAGTGTCACTTGCAGAACACAGCACAGGAAAATGAATTTTATTACAGGCATTTAGTCAGAAATGCCCCTCAGTACATGCTGAGTACTCAGTACACCACAGAGTTGCCAACAAGCTGGTGAATAACCTGCACCAATGCACATAACACTTGACCTTCTATGCAAGGTCATTTTTGTGACAGCAAAGCCATTATTCACAGGGCTTTGCTGTTTCTCCATTGACTTAATTGCTCATCCAGAAACCACTGTTCCTCTCAGTGGAGGACTGGATCAGTATTCTCTTTCCACTACCCATTTCTTTTATTCTAAATTTGGTATTTATGCAACACTTTTATTATGGAAAAAGAGAGTCCATAAAATAAACCTTCTCCCTCTAATATCTTCAGTCTTGTGTTTCTATTCCAGCTCAACCAGCAGAAGGGCACCATGCCCGCCACAGCACAAGCGCCTCCTTCTCCTGTAATGCTTGGCCCATTTGCAGTAGTAGCTCACCTGACACCTCTGTCTACATTCTGTTTTGCAGCTGGTCCTGCACACTGCTGACACTTTTTTTTTCTGAAACATCAATTTGAAAATATCATTGCTCTGTGCAGAAAGAATTTCTAGCTTTCTACCATTTACTGTTAAACTAAATAATCTTTAGCCTAGTATTTAATCAAAGTACATCTCGCTTGTCTGAGGGCTATCTTCCTACTGTTCTTCTTCACTTTCCTACTCATAAACTTTCTTCTCTAATCTAGACAATTTGCCATTTCTTGAACACAGAAGGCTTAGTGCTGTTTTTCTTTTTGTTACAACAGATTCCACAGTAAGCATCCTCCCTTCCCAGAGTTTAGTAAATCACATCCATATTTCAAAGGCAAAGCCAATTCCAGTCCTTTGGCTTTGTTTGCATAGGTAGAACTTATCTTTTCTTCTTCATATTCCAATAGAAGATGTGTTGCATCTTTCATAAAGCATTTAATATATACTGCATTGAATTACATACTTATGTACATCCCTATTTGCAGGAATCTGATCAGATAATTCAATAATAAAATAATAATAATAAATTGGAGACCCTGTTATATGACAGTCTTCCATGCCAGTGGTTTAAAAAATTTTTAATGTACTTGCACACCCCATATGAAAAATCCTGAGCATGCACTCTAACATATAGATGTTTATTTTTAAATTATATGCATATTCTACTACATAAACATATTGTAGTCATTATAACATATAGATAAGTATAGAAATTTTCAGAAGAGATAGAGATAAAAAAATGAATAGAAATAGACGTTCTAATAATTTCTTTTTACTGAGATACATGCACCTGACTTTTGAGAACACTGTTGTAGACACTAGTAATGTAAAATTAATCAAGCACTTTTCAAGGCCTTAACCATCTTAAAAGCCAGGGCTGGAGATACTGTAAAAAGTTAAATGAAACACAATTTCACAAGTTCATAATAGATTCACGATTTTATGTCTTTGGAGTCCACTATAAACCCTAAAACAGCATGACTCGTACATAATCGATATCTAGTGAAAATGTTTTCAAATGAATGAAGATTATTAGGCTTTTGCTTAGATGTTTTGCCTAAAGGCAGTTTAGTTTATAACCTTAGCAAAATTACAATTTGTATTTTTATAGTTCTTTATAAATAAAAGCATGATTGCCTATCCTTCTTAGAACTTCACAAGAGTTGTATGAGATAAACTTGGTAGTGGAACATAATTTTTCAATCGGTCACTCTACGCCCATCATGTGCCAGGAAATTTCTAGCTAATCATGAAACACCAGTGAATAAGTAACTCATGGGGTTTACATCTTTGTGGGAAGAGGTGGATAATAAACAAGTAGAAAATAAATTAACATGATATTTTCAGACAATGTGAGTGTTGGAAAAGAAACAAAACATTGTAATACAACAGAAATTTATTAGGTAATTGTGGGGAAGAAGGATATGGTCAAAAAACCTGAGCGTGGTCAAAAAGTCCCTTTGGGGACAGGGTACTTGAGCCAATAATGAAGAGACCGAAGCAAGTACATTAATAGCAGAGGAAGGTACCTTCATGGGAGGTTACAGAATTAAGGAAGTAGGAATAAGTTTCGAGTGTTTGAGGAATAAAAAGAAGGCCAATAATATAGCTGGGGGGGGGCAGTGAGCAAGAGAGAGTAACAAGAATTTCAGTCAGCAGCTGTAAGGTCAGACAGATGGGGAACTATTAGCTGTGCATCAGCCCTGTGACTTAGAAAAAGTTACTCATAGGCAAAACATTAGTAAAACACTTTTTTCCTTCTTCTCTGCATATGAAATTAACTTGAGCTGAACTCTCTAGGTTTATGGTAAAAACAGACATGCTCCAGGAAATTCTGTATGTGAGTTATTACAAGAGATATTAGTTTCTGTGGGTCATGAGGCTTCTAACTCGGGGCTATTCCCACAGGTGTCCAAGGTGAGTCTTATCTCCTTGCATCCGAGTTGCCACATGAGGAGAAGATGTCTCCTGGGCAGCTACATGGACTGGGGAGTGGACTGCTGTCTAGACTCCTGCAAGGACTCCCACTGAGCAGGAATCCCTGGTACTGAAGCTCGTAGTTCCTGTCTTAGTACGCTGGCACCGGAGTAGCCTATGTTAGCTTTCTGAGTCTGAAGGTTTGGCCCCTGCTGGCCACTGCAGGCTAAATCTCCATTTTCTCACCTGTAAGTGGGAATAATAATAACATGATCTATTCTGAGAATTAAAGAAAGCATATCATTTTAGCATAGTGCTCCAGTGGAGCATAAACATCAATCAAATAATTCTATAACTGTAAGTTGTTTTTATTCTTTGCCTTATTGTATGCGTTTACATGTGAGAAAACTTTAGCCTGGAGAGATAACTGCCTTACTCAGGTTGAAACAGCCGGGCAATGTCAGAGTGAAGACTACAACCGGTCTCCGCCATCCTAATTGAGATACTTGTCATGTGCCATTCTTGCACCGTTAGTGTAAGGCTATCCAACTTCCTTTGGATATTCTGTGGTATGCAGAATATAGAGATGGTTAAAAGCTTAGAAGTGTCCCTGCCTGCTAATCTCAAACTGAACTAACAATGACATTGCAAGAGTAAATCTAAGGAAGATCAAGAAGCTAATGGGATACATCATCTGTTTTACTTTTTCTCCCTTTCATTCTACATCCTCTAGATCATTGATAGCCTGTTAGCCTTTCTAAGGCTGCACTCAAGACTCCAGAGTAAAGGGGAAAATAAGTCTCTCAACATCGTAATTTATTTGGCCGCACCCATGTCTTGAACTGTTGAAACTTAAAAAAGATGCCAAAACAGTATTTTAAGTTTTCATGTAATGACTACTTTTAAAAAATGCCATAGGGAAGATTCTATGGTAGAGTATTTACCACAATCATCATCATCATTATCATCATCACCATCATCATCACTGCCACAGCCACCGCACTGCACCACCACCACAATCACCATCATTAACACCGCCAACTTAATCATGGCCCTGATTGAGTAGCTTCAACTTGTTTAGCCAGACAATAATGACAGAGCTATAATTCATTATTTACCAAAGAACTGTTTTTATGAGCATCTTAATAACCAAGTCATAGTAACCCAGTTATTTCCATCAATAAAAACCTGAATTGCATTTGGTTTATCTGGCTGTTAGCAGAAATGCTTATGTGAATTTAGTGTTTATAATAACTGTAGAAGCCTTTTTAACTGGTGATCGTATTGTAATAATATGTCTACAAAGAAAATGTGGAAGATAACAAAATAGTCTAACATTTGTGATAAAAATGTATTGAAGTTTTAGGTCCTTTTCAACTTCAATAATTATATCAACATTTACGTCTTATTCTTTTAAAAAAAAGTATGATAGGTGTTTTGCTGTAGTACATGTTAGGTGGTACAGGGTTAGTTGACCTGGTTGAAGATGCGAGAGAAGGCTTCCAGACTTTGAGTGAGATATGGTAGAAGAGTAGAAAATACTTAGGTCAGGAAGAGAGAGGAGGTAGATGATGAGAGGGAGGAAAGTACATAAGAGAAGAACAACATATGCAAAAGCCACGGGCATGAAAAAAATCTCACGTGAAGAATGGAAAAAAGGTCAGTATAGGGGGAGAATAATAGGTGGAGTAGAGCCAATATATATGCAACCCGTCTGAACAATGATGACTAAATTATTGGTTATGGGTATGCTGCTTCTTTTATCTTCACATTTTAAAGTTCTTAAAATAAAATATTTCTAAGAGTAATTGGTATTTGCTACGTACATGATAGACAATATTTGCTATGTGCATGATAGATAATGTCACGTATTCATGAAGATCTAGGCTTATTGTCTGAGCCTGGAAAATAATGTCAATTCAAAAATATATATCTTGAAATACATTAATATATAGATAAACATGTATGTATAAGAAACTATATAACATTTTCCTTCTGATGGGTTCCAAAGGGTTTTATATGTTATTAAACTTATCTTCAGCAAAAGAAACCACAAATAGTACATAGATCCAATAAACAGTTATAGAAAATTTAAATGCCTTGCTCAACATTTTATAGCATTTTCTTCCATTAAATTTTTATTTCTTCTATCTAAATCTTTGCTTAAATTTCTTACATATTTGTTTATATATTCCATAAGTGAAGCAACTAGTGCCAAATGAGTTATATTATTTTCATTTGAATAAACCAGTTATATTAATTTTCCTGATTTACAAAACTACTCAACATTTTAAAGATTACATCAAGTTTATGCTTACATTTTATTTTTTGCTATTTTCTTCATTATGATTTTTTAAAAACATGTCACAAGCAGTTGGTAAATTTCTTAGTAAAATCCCTGTGATCGTCATTATACATATCATCAGAACTCCTGATTAACTTATACTTAATTGGTCCAATGTTATTTTATTGAATTTTTTCATTAGCCATATTTATAGGCTTTTTATAACTTAATTTTCTATACTTTCATTATTTTAGTTAACACATTTTAAAGTTGAGTAGTTCAACCATTTAAATATTATTGATTTCATCTGCTTTTCAAGTTATTTATGGACCCACTTTCTTTCTAGTGTTTCTTTTTCACCTGATATAATTGTAAGTGCCCCTTTGATACCACTTACCCCTTTTAGCCAACATTAATTCACTCAACTTTATTTTCTTTTTTGCCCTTTCTAGACCTTAGAGCTTAAAAATTTATATTCAATATACTATGTATTCTTCTTTTATTTCCTCCCCTTCTCCATTTCCATAATGTGTTCTTTTTATGTTCTTAATTCTTGATTGATCCTCTCATGTCACGTCTTTATGCAGCTAAATTTTCTAACTCAACATGATACTTACACACATACTCTAACTTTCTTCCAGTTCAGCATCAAATTTTCTTCTGAAACTCCTGTTTTACTGCTTTAGATTTTGATATCCACTGTCATATTTCATCTCTCTTTTTCACTTAGGTATTCAAAGTAAGTGTCTATAAAAGTTTAAATATTATGTAAGATATTTGGGTAGGATTTTATATCAGTTGGACACAGTCTGGGAATATATATATATATATGTTATTTTGAGTTTCTTATTGATGAAGTTTACATCTTTTTCATGAGTTCCTAGATAATTTTAATCCAATAAGTAATCCCTTAGCTTCTTGGTTTTTTGGTTCTCTTCTAGTAGTTTGTGTCCAATGTGATTTCTTTGAATAAAAATGTGGCAGTGGTTTTATATTTACTTGAGTTGTCAAGATTCTCTTACACATTCAAATTCTTTTGTGGTGAAACTCATTTTAAGCAGTGTAATAGTTATCATAAGCTAACTGCTGTAACAAATAGACCCCAAGATGTATAATGGCACAAACACAATACACATGTACCTCTTATGCACTGGGGAGGAGAACAGAGTGGCAGTGTGACCTTCCTCCCTAAAGCCACTCAAGGACCGAGGCTGATGGAGACTCTGATGCCTTCAACATGTGGATTCCAAAGTTGTGCTGGGCATCATCTCCATTTTACCAAGACAGAGGGAAAACAGCATGGAGAAGCACATGGCATGAACTTAGTAACCATCACTGCCATGTGCATTTTACTAGTAAAAACAGTCACACGTCTACTTACAAGGGACACTGGGAGATTTGGTGCAGCTGTGTAAATAGGAAGGAGAAGAAAACCTGGAGCAGTCTCTGCCACACAAATTGAAGGAAATATTTTTCCTCGTTATTGGTAAAGATTATAAATAATAAATATGAAATTCAAAAGAAATAATAAAAACTAAAGGATGTGTGGTGTGATGAATTTTCTGTAGAAACACTTTAAAGCTCAATCTTTTCTAGGGTGACCATTTATATGATTATTTTTAAATTTTCATGTCAATACTGTGTACTAAATATGAATATTAAAATTTTATAAAGTAACAGGGAAGTAGTAGTTATTAGTCTGAAAAGTAACTGTACTATACTATATACTTGTACTATATATATATATGTATGCAGTTATATATGTATTTCCAAGAAATGTTTGGAATTAAGTAATTCCAATGTTATCTATATATATGTCTCAAACATGTGGTGTTGACCAGGAAGAAATGACAATTATTTTTTATACCCTAATGCCTTGTACATGAACTTGAACTGGTGGCCATAGGTGACTCATTAAGGGAATTTCACAAAATGAAGCCTCCCAAAACATGTTCTTAAGAAATGCTACTGGAGTTCAATATTAAAATTTTGGAAGATATAGCATTAGTCTCAGAGAAAATGGAAAGGAAATTGTGATGTTAAAAAAAATCGAGTAATTGGTACTTTGATAAGTGAAATGACTGCTTAATTGTCTTGGTTGGCAGGCTGAACCAAGAACTGAAATAGATTTCAGTTTAATGCATTTTCAAAACAATGGAAAACTGACACATCTAATCTCCAGTTACAGTTGCCCCTACCTACCTTACAGGAATGTTGTGAGGACAGAGGAGATAAAATATGTGAAGTGCTTTGAGCTCCTTAGTACAGAACTATAGAAATTCAATGAAATTTAAGGCATTTATTAGTATTATAATCACTTTGATAGTATTAGTTTCTCAGCTGGTCCAGTCTGAGTTTCAGTATAGCTTCCAATCAAAACTAGACTTACTTTTACATTAAGACTTAGAAAATATATATTCACATGAAACTTCCTGGAAAGACTACTTTCTCTAAAAAATATTAGAATTCTCTGCATATTTCAAGTATAATGAGTTCATGGAGTCTGAATTTGAGTTTGTCTATTTTTATACAGCATTAAGTCTTAATGTCCCCAGAATGAAATATTCCTTTACTTTTTAACAGGCACAGTTCCAGAAATATATCAAGTGCTTGGCAATCCTGTGATGACAAAAGTATGCTTTATATACTTGAGTTACTTGAGTTAGACTGTGTACTGACTTCCCAAAAGTGGAATGTAAAAGTGGCAATCTGCCTTTTCCACTTGGATTCAAGACATAATAGAAAAGTTGCCACAAAACTGACTAAAATGAACAGAGATACCCGGGCACTGTTGGGAAAAAAATCAAATTTGTTCCTCATATAGTTGTCACAAAAAATATCACTTGTGATTAAAAAAAGGAAAATGCCTCTATGTTTTCGAATAAAAAATATTTCATGATTGAAAATGAAACACAGGTAAGTAGACTACAGATCTTCAATAAATCAGGAAATTACAAGCTGAAAAAGAAAATCACGAGGACAACTCATGGTTCCCTTCCTGGCTTTATTTTCTGCATGGTACTTATCATCTGACATGTTTTCCATTTTCCTTATTTGTTGAATGCACTGACTTTATAGAATTCTGTGCTAATGTGTTAGCCACAAATCACATGTGGCTAATTCAATTTAAATTAATTAAAATTTAAAATTCAGTTCCTTAATCTCATTAACCACATGTCAAGTGCTCCATAGGCACATGGAGCTAGTGGCTACCATCTTGTACAGTACAGAATAGAACATTTCCATTGTCACGGAAAACTCTATTGACTAGTGCTTTTAGTTAACAACACTTTTTGTCCAACCAAATTTATATTGTCTTTATTTTTTAAAACATAAAATATAAGATGGTAGTTTAATATTGAAATTATTTTCCTATCTAAATCATGCTTATATCTATTTCATAATCAACATTGTGAGTTATAAAATTCATATTACTATTTATTTATATTTTCTATTATATTTTATTTATTTATATTACTATTTATATATTATTTATTTATATTACTAAATAAAGAATTCCTGAGCAGCTTTAGGAATAAAGAACCACAAACTTGTCTGCTGACCTCAGACAAGTTCTTTATGTTGGCATAGTTGGAAAGCATCAAATAGAACTTTTGGATATGATTAAATTTTCCTACCATGTATTGACTCTTGCTAAACACAGATATTTTTATATTCTCCCTGTAACATCAATTATATTAAGCCCATTTACAGATGAGGAAACTGCTAGTTGAGAAGAGTTAGTACTTACCATTGTAACTTTCCCTAATCCTCTAACTGTATACTCCCAAAAAATCATACTCTTGGTTTAGTTATTTGTTATATTATTTTAACCATATTAAAAACTCAACTAAACAAGGGAATTAGCTTTGGTTTCAACCCATGCTAAATTTTCAGCATGATGAAGTGCTAGCATAGAGATGACCTAACAGCTGCCTATTAATTTCAACCAAATTGCAGTACTTTCTTTTGGCTCCCTGCCACCTTTTCCCCATCCCCAGTGCCTTGGCTTTGCAAAATTGTTTGTGCTGATATCTGCAAAAATATCCCACCCAATAAAAGCCAATATCTCAAGGTGAAAATTAAAGTAATATTTTAACACCCCAATTCTCTTTCTGCTTAGACAATTGGTAAGTCTACCCTTTCATTACAAAGCTAAATCTAAAATGCTTGTATTCCACATCACTATCTCAAGTCCTTTGTGAAACAAAGCAGGGGTATATGTAACCAATTACCTAAGTAATAACTAACTAAAGTAGTTTCTATATTCAATATCATTTAATTATTCTCAAATATGATGAATAAATATGGCCTGACATATCTCTGTTCAGGGCATCTGTAATATACCTCCTTGAGTGCAAAAAAAAAGAATCATACCATCAATGATTTCTCTACCTATAAGGTTTAGATGATGTTCTGTGAACATTCCTCTGCTTTATCATGATGTCTTCAGGGTATCTTCTCTTCTTTCTCATATTCAACTTTTAATGATCCATTCATTCACTCACTCCTTTAACAACATTTAATGGACACTTGCTATGTACTGGACACCACTGAATACAGGGGATACAAAAATGAACATGCAGCCTTTGATCACAAAGAGCTAACAGTATATGGTTAAACACATTAATTGCATATAATTTCACAAGTGTATTAATAAAGACATTCACAAATTATTTTAGAAGGTCAGACAAAGGCTTTTAATTCAGCCTAGAACAATCAGAGTAGGCTTCTTGGAAAGGTTGATCTCAGTGTGGATTCTTAACAGATGATAATGAAGAAGAAACAAGCAGAAAAGGAGGCTACAGCTTTGGCAGTTTTGGTTAGGTGGGACATAATAAGACATGGAAAAGAAGCCAAAAAATAGAATCTTTTCCATGAAGCAGGAGGGAAGATCGTCAGGGTGTGTGACTGGTGAACAACTGCCTCTGTATGTGTGTGTGTATACACAAACACACATCAGAAGACATACAGACATTCTGTGGATAGAAAAAGGCCACAGGAATAACCTTGTAGTCATCCATTGTGTAATTTATTTGCTTTTCCCCCTCCCTGTCCCAAATAAAAGTTCTGTCTTGATTCCACAAGGCTGTGTGAACAATTGCTTTATATGTGCAAAGCAAATTCCTATTTGAGAACTTGTCTGCAGTTTGTATGTGCATAATAGAGCCCGAGAAACTTTACCAAGGGGCCTGCCAGAGGTGAGAAATTCCATGATTGTATTAAAATATAGGTACTTGCTATGGTCTGAATGTTTACGTCCCTCTTAAATTCCTATCTTGAAATCCTTAGCCCCCAAAATAGCAGGTGAAGCCTTTGGAAGGTGATTATGGCCTGGAGGTGGAGCCCTCATGAAGGGGATTCGTGCCCTTGTAAAAGGGGCCCAAGGGAGCTCGACTGCTCTTCCACCATGTGAGAAGACGCCTTCTGTGAATAGGTGGGCTTTTACTAGACATCACCTTAATCTTGGACTTCCCAGCCTCCAGAAATGTGACAACTCAATTTTTGTTGTTTATAAGCCACCCAGTGTATGTATTTTGTTACAGCAGCCTGTACAGACTAAGACAGTACTCAAATCAATTGAACTGAACTGAATCTTGAGGCATACCCAAGATCCTCTACCAATAAACTACTCATCTGGAGTAGGATTTAAAGAATCACGTGGCAGAAACTAAGTAGGTGCTCTCCAAACTGGCATTACCTGTCTCCTAGGGCATACATCTGGAATATATCCCCCAGCTTCCCTTGTAGGTAGGTATAGCATGTGACCAAGTTCTGGCCATTTCTCTGTAGGATTATTGTAGTAGTTTTCTAAGTGGTTTCCCTTCTTCTCCCCTCTCCCTATTGTCTACACAGTGAGCAGAACAATCTCATGAAACCGTATACATTTGATCATGTCAGACCTCATTCCAAACTCTCCAGTAATTTTCTATCCTTACACAATTGCCTTACAAGGACCTAACTGCCCCACCCTATTTCTGTGACCTTATTTTCCATATTCTGTAATCTCCCATAGTTCAAATGCTCCTAGCAATACTTGCTCATTTGCCATTCCCTAGGTGCATTTGTTTTTCCCTCTGCCTGGAACTGCTCTCCCAGATGTCCATCATGGCTCACCTGCTCACCATCTTCCTGCTCAAATGACGCTTGCACAATGAGGTCATTTTGAAAGAGCAAACTGACCGCCCTCCGCCCTGCCACTTATGCCTCTACTCATTGGTTCCCTTCCTGGCTTGGTGTTTCTTCATGATACTTACAACAGAATGACAAGAAGATGCTGATATTAATCATATTGCTTCTAAATGACTTAAAAGGAAAATACATAGGTTTAATTATCCTCATATAATTTCAACCATTCTTTTGTGTCATTTTTGAAACTTTCTAACCCTCAGTTTTCTTGTGTCTGACTTATTCATTTAGTCATTTATTTAACTTTGCCATTTATTTGTTGAGAGGCTACACTGAGGTATTGGGATGGAGCAGTGACTGAGAAGGCTTTCTGATAGGGTAACAGTCCTCACAGAGCTCAATGTACTGGGAAGACAGACACCAAACCTTTATTACAAATGTTGTGAGGATCGAAGAAAAAGACACACAGCACATAGCTGTGTGATCAGAAATGGGTCATGCCAACCTATCCCCCCTGAGGTCCTTTGGCTTGTAATGATTTATCATTACAAGTTTATTTCCGACACTACTTATTTACAGAGGGGAAAAAAGAAAGGGAGCAGAGAGGAAACTATACTAATCGTTATTCAATGCCTGGAGTACCACTGAATAACTCTACTGGAAGTTTCTTCTCTAAAATGCCACCAGGTTGTCATTGCTTTTCCCACTTTCACTTGATCTTAGCCAAAAGGCCGAGAAGCGATGCTCTTCCCGCCTTCAGAGATGAGGAAACCAGTACTCAGGGGGACATTATTATTCCCACTGTAAAGCTGAGTAAACCAAGGGACAGGACTCTTCTTAACACATACACACAACCACATACTCTATCACAGTGTGACTCACAGTGTCATCTACAGACAAACTGGTACTCTTCTTCAATGAAATGAAGAGGCTGTGGCAGAATATAACTCAACGTATTTACTTCTTTTCTCCAGAAAGTCTTGCTACAAAGAAAAGTCATCTGGACTAGACAACATGTTTTGTAACTGATTTTACATTCTGCGTATTCTGGCAGAGGAAGGAGTGGCGGGGGAGTGGGATTTTAGTGAGGTAAGAGTGTAGCTTGATGGATCCTGAGAATTGACTAGAGATGAGAGAAAGTGGGGTGGAGGTGAAAAGCATGGTTATAGATCTAACAAAGAGTCACATAACTAAAAAAAATTATATGGTAGGCCAATAAATTTGACACTATTTTCAGAATAATGAGAAGCCACTGACCACTCCTGAGTTTTGATTATTACAAAGAATGTTCTGGCTATTCGCAATGAGTCATTTGAATTTGTGTGTGTGTAAGTTACATTTTCACATCCTTTACACAGTTTTCCATTCCATTTTTAGTGGTTTTATTATCCATTCATGAAGTTCTTTATATAATAAATAACATGGATAGCAATGCTTTGTTATATTTGTGGTAAGTACTGTTGGTTGTTTGCCCAATGGTATTTTTGTGTGACTTTTTTGATGTATCCAATAAATGTCTGTTAAATGAATAAATGAAATAATTTTTCTTTTATACTGTAAGAATTTAGTTCCTATTTGGTTTCATGAAGAATTTTATAGATTCAAATGTCTTTTATGGCTTATAAATATATTCTAAATCCAAGAGATTCTTTTCCTTATGAAAAGAATTGGCGATCCAGACAATCTCACTGTTAGCTCCAGTTTCTCCACTATATGGCTGACTCACCCTGGAAAAGGCACTTCATTTCCCTATGTTTTCCTTTAATCACATACATAATATACTACATACTCAATTCCTGCTTGCCTCATGGAAGACAGTAAACAGATGAATTAGAAAACAGGTAACAACATCCATAATTAGGAAGTGGTATAAAATATTCCCTGCTCTTTGAAGGAGGATACTATTAATTACAAGGCATCACCATAAATCATAATTTATTCCTGTTGTTTAAAGCAAAAGAACAGAAGGACAACTCAATTCAAACAGCAAGATGGGATTTTCTGATTTCTTTTTCTGTTCTTGTTCTGTTTCATTATGTTTTAACATTCTTTGAACTCCTAAAACAAGCAAGACCCCATGGTAGGCATTTTGAATCCATTACAACATGGATTACCTCATTTAAGATTCATTTTCTACCCAAACATCCTGGAAAAGAAAATGGAAGACTTGAAGAAAGATCAACAAAAGCAAAGCAACAGAATTAGTGTTTGAGCCTCCAATGGCTGATACGCAGCTCTTACTCAAGCTAACACAAATAGCTTGTTGACACATAGTTTGTTTGTTTTATAATATTCTCATTATCTCTACTTCTTGACTCAAATAATGTAGTTTAACAGACTTCCCCATAACAAAACGTGGAGGATAAACCCAATATTTGATGTAATATACCTTATACAATCTTGTCACATCAGATTTTGAAATGTTGCTTAACTTAAGCTCTAATGAGTAAAGTTTCTTGAAGCAATATCCAACCTATATTTTTAAGAAATAAAAAGTCCAGAGAACCACATAACTATTATATATTTAGTGTTTGGTTATTACAAAATGTTTTCATGCATATTGTTTTAATTCTTATAATTCCATTATAATCAAATGAGAAAGACAACCCATTTTACAGATATCACTAGACGTCAGGAAAGCTGTTGATTTGCTTATGATCACACAGGCTAGCAAGTGGCAATGATGTGACTCAAAATTCAATTACTCTTTAAACTTCATTGCATTGCCTTGATTATTTTGTGATGTGTCTAGAAATTAGAGAGAAATCAAATTATGCCATTAAACAATTACGTGCTTCTCCTCTACTGCATTATGCTGCTTGAGCCAATGACATAACACTATTCTGTGCAGACATTTCACAACTGCTGCAGCTTGTTTGACTGTCACAACCTGGGGGTTGCTTTGAGCAGTAGCATACAGTAGTAAAGCTCACAGGGTGGTTAGCAATAGAATAAAACAGAAAATAAAAACGGCCAATTTCCAGTTAAAATTACCATATTGCAATTTTGTTAGTTATCAGACTTAGTACACAGCAGCTTATCTGACAAGAAATTGTCCTTTTGGGCATGATTTAACCTAGAGATGTCTGATTTCCTCATATGTGATGTCCAGATGGTCCTTTCTGCTCTATGTTGAGACCAGGAGGCATAAAGGCCATTTCTAAAACAGAGACAATGACAGTAAGTGCAGGGTGGAAATGTACAAGATTGGTCAACATAATGTACTCAATCAGATTATATTTTTTAAGCTAATTCCCTATTACTGACATGGGCAATTGATGAGGGAGAGAAAAAGGGAACTATTTTGTAGTGATTTTGCTAGCGGTGCTATTATGCGTGACTAGCCGCCGATTAGATAGACCCCATGGTCATGTGGGCTCTGCAATAAAATCTGGGAACGCAAAAGGAGGGCTAAGAAAATGAACACATGAGAAGCCTAATGTTCTACTTGAGAAATATTGCTTCTTCCTTTCGCTGCAGAATTAATTCTGTGCCAAAGTCCTGTACCTCCTACATGCTAATGACAAGAAGAGTGAGTGTGTGAGGAGAAAAAAGCTGTAAAGAACTTAGCTAAAAAAAAAAAAAAAAAGTCAATGGTAAGCAATCCGGCAGGGTGGAACACACAAACTGCACAGCAAATACTTAAACAAAAGTCCTCTAAAATGCCCAATTTATAATAACTTCTTATAAGCAGCTCCAAATTACAGCATTGGCTCTTTGCATAGGATATTACAGAGGCATCTATTACATTGTTCAACAAAAGGAAAGTACCTCAAAAGACATTTTGTTCATTTGGAAGTACAATAACTTTGTAAGTTAAAATTTGGAAAGCTTCCCAGTTTTCAGCAGTAAAACAATAATGCAAGGCATATCATTTTAAAGTGGAATCTCCTAGAAGTTAATTCAGTTGACAAGGTCACATTTAGACTTTATTTTTTTTCCTTGTGTTTCGCACTCAAAATAATTCCCAAATCCTATTATTCAAAGCACTGTAAGTTACCATAGCAATTCATGCCTCTGTTCATACTCAAGGTATCTCTGAGATAGAGAGCTACTTAACAAAAACAAACTTCCCTGATACAGATCATGGAATTCATAATGTTTTGAGAAAGAGAAACAAACCTGAGACATTTATTTGTTGAGTAGAATTGTTTGAGTTTAGCAATATCTTATTGTGATGATTTAATCTGGTGGAATAGTGCTGGATTTAAGAGCATGGACTCTGGAGGTGGCATGCCTGAGTTCAAAGCCTCATTCTCCCACTCACTTGCTGTGCAACCTTGGGCAATTTACTAAATTTCTTTGTGCCTCCACTTCTCCATCTGTAAATACCAGTATCTACCTCAAATACACCCACATCTATTTCTTTTGTAAAGTACTTAGCACAGCATCTTGTCTATGGTAAGCACTATGTAAGAATTAGCCATTGTATCTTAAAGATAGACATGATTTCATAGTACAAGAGAAAATAAATCTCCAAACCAAAAATTTTAAATGTATTATGTCAGAAAATAATTGAACTTAAAATCTTATGGGAACATACTTGATTTAAGCTGTGTTTTTCTTTTGGTGGGAAAGGGAAAATTATAAAAAATTCAGTGCGAAATATCTAAAGGACCTTGGCTGAAGAAATGGTACATCTTTAATATTTTTTTCTGGATTTAAAGTATAGTATACTTTGGTTTCTTTTATACTTCTTTAATAAGTTTTCAGATATTAGAAAGAAATCAATATACATATAAACTCAAATGTTAAAAACATTTTGTGTATTTTTTATACATGTTGGCTAGCTTAAAATTCCATTCACAAAAGTCAGTCAACCTCAGGTAGTCTATACTTCAACTCTTAGCTATTTTTTAGAAAGTAATCATGAACTCTTGAACTAAGACATTTATTTCTTGATAATGAAACAACAAATTTCTTTTTATTTTCAATTTATTATCTTAATTCTATTTTTCATTGGTACTTGTCTATTCAGACATTTGGTATTTTCAAATACTGCTCCTATATATTTGAATATATTTCTTCTTAAACATCAGAATATAACCAACAGTCTATTTTTCTAAGCACATATATAAAACTTCCTTTTTTCTTTTAAAAAAAAAAACAGATGAAAAGAATGCTTATGTCAAAATACTTCAACACTATATACCACGTGCTCCGGGTCAGAAACATTCAGAACTCAAACTCTCTTCCATGTTTTTAAATAAAACTGAAGCTTTAGAAGATGAAATAAGTCTTACTGATATTTTTGAACATAATACAAATTTCAGTACAATTGAGGTTGTTAATAGTGAAGCAGGGAGCTTTAATTTACTACCTTGAATTATCTTCCACAATTCAATTCTTTAAAACAATTGGATAAAGTCTCTAGGTGGTACAAAAACACTTCTTAAAACTTAGCAGCTCTAAAACACGTAAATGTCTTACTCAGTGGAAGAACTATAATTCCATGTTACAGTCAAAATGGTTAGGAATGCTTGCACCAGAATACCACATGTGGCTGCCGTTTATTAAAAAGCAACAGAGACCTTGCCTTTACCTGGTTCCAGATTCTGAGAAAACATACTACCTAGTGAGAAGTTTTAAAAGATACAGTTGTTTCTGCCCTATAATTTAGACATCTGTAAGTTTTGCTCACCTGGAGGCAATTACTGTTTACTGGTTAAGAGCTGAGATTTCAGGCCATGGAAACCTATGTTTGAATTCCGGCTCCATCTCTTGGATAACCTTTGCAAAGCTTCAGTTTTCACATTTATAAAATACAAGTAGTAATAGTATCTAGTTCGTCAAAGATTGGTATGAATTAAAAAAAAAAAAGATGAAAAACCATGTGTAAAGTGCCTAAGAGAGTGTGCAGCTCATAATCTTAATGAATGGTGGTTAGAGGTTTTCTGCTACTATTTATTTCTAGTGCTAGTAATGTCTAAAGACCTGACATTTAGAGCTTCCTCCTTTTGCCAGTCTCTACTTGTGAAACTTGGCTCTTTATTTTTATACATCAACGTTCTCCACAGAGGATTGGAAAGCCCCAAGGGTTGAAGCAGCCCCTTCCTTCTTTGCAGACAGACATCACTGCTCAACTTGACTCTCTGGCCGATAAAGAACCAGCTTGCTCAGGTCCCCTTCTTCAGTCCAGGACTTCAAAGGGGATCTCTAGAGTACTAAAGCTGGATCTTACTCACAATGCCTAACTAACTGCTCTTTGCTTGGGAGCAGATTCCTGGCTCTCATCCTGGTTCCCCCTTGGTTATAGCTTCTTGGTTCTAGTCTTCAAAACAATTTTCCCATTTTCCATATTCACTAGTATCTCTCCTTAATACTACTGACTTGGTCAAATTCTCAGGAGAAATTTCCCTAATGGCTTGGGTGTACAAGTTTCCAAATTACCTACAGAATACACATACCATATTTAACTGATGGTCTACGGGTCACACAAGTTTCAAAGATATATTAAAGCAGCGATGAAACATTTTTGATCACCAATGCCTTTATGCCCATCATGAATTTTCCCATTTACATTTTGGCTGATTCTCTACCAGTTCTGTGACTTTACTCCCAGTCCAATTCACTGGGAGTTAAGTGTCTGGTCTCACTTGAGTTTATGACCTTGCTGCCCGTTGGCTGCACCATGCGAGCATGCGAGGAAGCTTTGTCAAGTGGAAACTCTCAGGAACACACAGCTTCTAATCTATCACCATTAGATTTGTGCAAGAAGAAGCTCCAGAATTATCATTCTGCCCCTTTTTAGTGCCTAGATCTATAGGCTTATTCTGAACCATAGTCTCTGGCTCCAGAGGCTTTGGGGTCTAGATCTTTTCTTTCCCCTCAACCATAATAAAGGCACCTATGACCTTAACCTAGATCTCCTACTCTTGCTTTCTTCTCATTTCACATCCACTTCTTGACAAACCAAGGCATAATTTCATAAAAGCCCTACAACAACAGTGTGTAAAGTCAGCCTCTATCCTATCCACCAACCCTGAACACGCAGCATATTTCTATTAGTATGTTGTTCTGTGGTTTTCCCTTCATCATTACAAGATGATTACATATGGAATGCCTTTTGAAAATATGATGCCAAGGTACAGAACAAAAAGGCAGTGAGGAAAAATGAACAATGCAAACGAATCCATTTTGATTTCCTCTTTACCACTAAACACGAGACTTGGTTTCCTCTGAAAGATTTATGAGGCTTGCTACCATAAAGGAGGCTGGATTACAGCTATGCTTACTTTATAAAATGAAATTCTGCCATCATAGGCAAAGGTTCATGGCTGTAATTATTTCAATGCTCTTCCCAGTCAATGTGTCTTGCACAGCTGAGCCAAACCCTCTCTCGCACAGGCAGGCAGTCCATTTCATAAGAAGTCTGCAAGCTCCCACAACTTTGTGTGACCTTGCGTTGAATAACACTGGAAAATTGATTTGGCTCTAGTAATAAAAGACCGTCTGCATTATCTGCATTCTAATTATAATTAATATAACCAGGATAACTGCTGTATTATTTACGATTAGAGCTATGGTGAGCACAGTGTAATAATAATCTGCTACATAATTTTTTATTGATCTGATGGCTTTATTGCAGAAAAAACAAAATGCTACACCACTGCATAACTAAAATTGCCTTTCTTGACATGAGTGTTTAGACAGAGGATTTCATTTAACATTTCTTTTATCTGATCAAATTCTCACAGTTTTAATATCATAGTAAGTGTGATGCTATGGGACCTTTCAATTTTCCTCTTTGCAAAGAACTGAAGAACAGGCATAATTCATCCAGCCAGATTTCCATTCTTTACTTATTGAGTATCATTAATTCCCTGACACAACAGTCATCACACATTTCGTTACGAGGAATAGAATAAGGCTGAGAAAGAAGTGGCTTTCAGTTAAGGAAATGCTATCTCTCACCCTAAATAAACTCTCTCTTTGAGGATTACCTAATGTAGTATAAATGCAGTAATGAGTGCATTCTTCTTGAACAGAAAGAAAGTTACACTTTCAAAATATTAGTGGAGGAGCTCTTGGAGGGGCAGAGATTTTTACGAACCTAGTTAACAGAGTTCACTATTCTCTACTTTGTCTTAGTAGTGATAGCTTACTTCAAGTATATAGTAAGTTGAAAAATATACAGGGGAGAGAATAATGAATATTGATAGACAAGTAAACATAAGAATATATATGGTGAAGATCTGTAATTATCAAAGGGATTAAAACCTGGCAATTATTTTTCTCTGATGTCCAATTTAAAAAAATAAAAGTTGAGTATACTGCATAATAAAAATTACTAAATATAAAACTGGTTTATTTACAGTAGTTTAAATTTGCAAAACTTTAGAAAATCAGCAATGTATAATATATAAATTTTATAGTTGGTTTCACCTAAGTATGATAGCATTTGAAAATCAAGCCTTAAAATACTTAGCTGCTTCCGCAGTGTCATCGAAGGGATTTTAATCTCCATGCAATATTTAGAAAAGTATATTCACATCACATTTCATAGATTTATAATAAGTTTCATGAATATTTTCTCAGTTGATCTTAACAATAACAAATCATATAAGGTAAGAAAGACAAGTGTTCCCTTTTCATAGATACAGAGACTGAGGCTTGAGTTGGGATATAGCAAATTCACATCTAAATCTTTTACTTCCTGACCTATGATCCTGAACTTTTTCTGTAATATTAATACCATGTTTTTTAGTGATATGTTTGAATTAGGTAAGTGGTTTAGTGAAGCTAAGTCTCTCTAGAACAGATCTGTATAATATTTGCATAAACATATAAACATTATGAAATATAAACTCTCTAAGGAGAGACTTAAGAGACCCCTTCCAAATGAACATAATAAACATTACCACTATCATCATCATCATCATCATGGCAACTGACATTTATGGAACCAGAAAATAATAAGTACTATCTCATAATAACCCAACATATGAAGAAAGCAAGGCTTGGGGAGAAATTATAATACATGAGTTGCCCAATGTCACACAGTGAGCTAGCAGGGGACCAATGTCTTGAACATTGATGTGCATAAAATCAGAGTTTGTGCTCTTAATATTGCTTCATTTCCTTCATGTATTAGCTTTCCAAAAATGTATCTTGCGGATAACAGCTTACAATTGTTTCAACAAAGAAATAAACCCAAAATGTAATTTTCCTTTCTTTTTGTGGTTAAGAAAGCAGTAACAGAGGCATACGATGTGTTGTCACATAAACAGTCACTCTCAGAGTTCTCACAGACATGTCTATGATATTATTCAAACATGTCATGATTTTATGTGATAGCCATGCCACATGAATGATTCAGAACTTACATTATACTGAGGGGCCATTGATTATCACTTTGGAGATTTTACCTCAGTGTAAACTTCATTTCCAGTTTAATGATTTGCTTACAAAGAAATTTATCCTTGTTGAGTGCTGTTCTAAAATGTGGGGCTTTTAATCTTAGACAAGGCATACAACTAAGCATTGTTGGTAAATAAAAGAAATTGTGTGCTATTTGAAAAAAATGGAAGTAGAAATATGAAAAATTATATTTAAGTCCATCCCTGGCACCAGTTTTCCTATTCCTGACCTCTCTTTCATGTGTCTCTCTTAGTTGTCCTGTGAAATAGCAGCCAGAATGAAATAAATCTAAGAATAATAGGCAGGGTTTCATTCCAAGGAAAGAGCTTCAGCAATTCCCCCCTTGTGTTAATTCCATTATCTGGATGCCAGCAATCAGAGTTTCAGAATAACTCTCTTTGCTGCAATAGAGCAGATGAATTCCACAGCAGGTTTTCCTGAAAGATGTAGCTTGGCCAGATCAGTTTGGCAATAAGAAAGCCAATGTCCATGTTTGACTGTGCTAATCTGTTCCTTCTCAAAATGCATGGCTTAGGTTGAACAAATATAGTCGAAAAGAATTCCATGATAAATTATCCTAATTTCCATACTTTATTTAAAATGTGTTTTTAAGTCTTTAGAAAACTGCTATCAGCAATAGTATATACATTTTTCTAGAAATTCTAGCCATTGTAATAAGGCAGGAAATAAAAATAATAATTATAAAGTCATGAGAAAGTGATTAAAAAGTTATCATTTAAAGATTATCTATCAATAAGAGAAATATTAATATCAGATTTAAAAATTCAATAACACTCATGTGTCATTACTAGAGAAAAAATATAATTGCTACAAAAGTTTATTCATAATTACAATAAAACTGCTAGATGAATGGGAATATTTTAATAACAAATCTATATGAATAGTATGAAGAAATGTATTAATCAGAATTTAATAATAAAAAAAGAGTGAAAATGGAGGAAAAAATTTAATGCCAATTTGCTTCCAAATTGATTTGTGAATGTAGTTCAATGTTAATCAAAACCCCAAGTTTTTTTTTACTAAAAATATATTTCATTCATCTGGTAGAACAGATAAAAATAGCTAATAATTTGAAAAAGGAATATAAGATAATGTGTTAAAACATGCTATTAAGGTACAAAACCAAAGCAACATGATATATAAATAAGGAAAGACAAATGTACGGATAGAATCAACTATTTTTAAAAGAGTCTAGAATGTAAAGAATTTATCGGTTTGATTAAACAAATCAGTTTGGGGCACATCTACATCTTCTGAAAAATAATTATTATTTAGGATTACACTTAAAGCCATTTACTAACATAAGTGTAAGATTTTACAAAATTCAAAATCCATTAGAGGGGCTCTATAACATTGTGATTAAGAGATTACTGGTTTACTTCCAATTCTATGTTCTCTTTTTGCATGTTACTTAGTTTGCTTTGTTACTTTGTTACTTAGTTTCTCTGGGCTTTACTCAACTATAAAACAGGACTAGTGATAGTGCCCATTGCTATAGTGCTATTGAGAAAATTAAATAAGTGTGTGTGTATAAAGTGCTTAGAAAATTGTCACACAGCAAGAGTCTGTTGGTAACTATACTATTATGCTCACCTATTATGCTCACTTATTATACTTATTATAGAGTAAAGAGATACAGCAATTAAAAATAAAAATGATAAACATAAAAAAAACTATTTACTTGATTTTCAAATGTGAATGTTCTTTCCAAGACTTGTAGAACCAAACAAATTGCAAAATTAAAAGACCTATGAATTTGAAAACCTTCAAAAAGAAAAATTTCGATAAGCAAAATGAAAAATTCTAATAAGCAAAATTAAAAGAACAATGAGAAATTATAGAATAATTATCAGTCTAAATATAATCCTAGATACTAGATTATATACAAAAACAGAGGAAACAGGAAATAAAAATAAAAATATTTCGTATTGACATAAAGTAGAAGACAATTTGAAGGTCTCATTATTTTAACCTACTGAAATATTAAAGGTTCAAAAATTGGTAATATTTAAATCTTGCAAAGGACAGGGAATGTCATAAATCACTCATGGTTGTATAAACAAATACCGATATACTAGAATATTGTGTGGCAAAATATATGTATTAAGATCTTTAAAAATATTTAACTCTGAGACACTATTTCCATTCCTAGTTCCCTATTTTAAGGAAATGAATAAAGATATAAAATAAAAATTGGCATAAAGATGCTCTGCCTACATAGTATAGGAAAACTGATGATATATCCAATATTCAGGTATGGCTAAGCAAATTTTGGATTATATATACATTAATATATAATCAGACATTTAAAAATGAATTTTATGAAATAGCTATTTGCAATTAATCTCAGGTTACTAACTAAAATTCTACAATAAACAGTCTCAGGCTGGTATACTGGAAAAATCTTTTAAAAATTCTTTAAAAAGAGTTTTAAAGGTAGCCACTATGGATCCATGATTTTTAAATAATAATATTAAGATAGTGAACTACCCAATTAGTAAAAGATAAGTCATTTAGTAAAACCAAGCAATATAATTTTTAGGAATACATACATATGCAATAAAGTTATTTTTAAAAGGTGAGGGTGATAATGTATTAAATACAGGATAGAGGTTTATTGTGGAGGGAGAGTTTGCTGAGAGGTAGATGTGACAAGGATGAAAACACACATAAATGGAAGGTCATTGTATAGTTTGATTATAGCTCTTAATCTGTGTGGCGGGTTCATGGATGATCTTTGTGGTTTTGCTTGATAATTTACATATTTATGGTTATTCTTATGCTTATTTTACATATAAAGTAATATTTTTAAAAGGCATAGGAGAAACAATCTCTCTCAGAATGATATAAAAAAATTCAACTCCAAAAAAAAAAATTCAACTCCTGCCTTTGTTACAAATATATACTGTCATTCTGTCACTCTCCTTTCCTCTTTCCATTCCTTCCTTCCTTTTTTTGGAAACAGGTTCTCCCTCTGCTGC
Source organism: Lepilemur ruficaudatus (assembly GCA_963574885.1). Lineage (NCBI taxonomy): Eukaryota > Metazoa > Chordata > Mammalia > Primates > Lepilemuridae > Lepilemur > Lepilemur ruficaudatus. The sequence goes on from CAUYRT010079201.1 coordinate 68,166, forward strand.
CCTGGCTGGAGTGCAGTGGCACAAGCATAGCTCACTGCAGCCTCGATCTCCAGGACTCAAGTGATCCTCCCGCTTCAGCCTCCAGAGTAGCTGGGACTAGAGGCGTGAGCAAGCCACTGCACCAAGCCTGTCATTCTCAGCTAATGTCACCACTGACTTCTCTGCACTTTCTCTATTTATCTGTCAAATAGGCTTGCATGCTCTCAAATTCACGGTGAAGAAGAACTCAGGCAACTGGAAAGCTGTTTTATGTAAAGTTGTTTCCCACTATTCCTTCCCAGTAACTTAAGAAGCCTCTGGCTAGTTGGTGGGAAGAGCAGGAATAGCAAGAAGATGCTGATAAAGTTATCGTACATGATGTAGCCATAGTTGGGATGTGCTAGCAAGTCCTTTGCTTCTAGAGCTCAGACCCATACCCTTCAACAGAGAGGAGAAACACATTTGTAAATATTGCCTGAAAGAACATAAGAGGATTATGGTTACTGACCCCATCACATTTATCAAAAAACTTGATCCTAAGCTGATGGATCTAAATATAAATACGATGATGGATTCAACCAGATTTTTGCAAAGTAATCCTTGTTTGCACACGTGCGCGCGTGCACACACACACACACACACACACACACACACACACACACACTTTCCCCTTAAAACAGAAAGACAAAATAAGACAAAGAAAAACAACAATGACCTCTTATAATGCAGCAGCATTGTCATTCCTTGTATATTTTTAGGCTTTTTGCCCAAAGTGGAGATTATGTTATTTTAAAAGTAGATGCAAAAGTAAGTGAGCCCTGGACATGAGGCAAAACTCAAACATCTTCAATATTAAGTAATAATAATCAAAGTTATGAGAATTTTAGAGGAAATAGAACTAGAATAAATTTCAAGATATTAATACTATGTATGTATGCATTAAAGATCATCTATATCCATAGGGAGTCCAATATTATTTTCAAAACTCTATCTTTACTAAACTTTTCCAAAGATTTCCCAGAAATTGGAGTAGCATTTGCTTGCAATTCAGTACTTGTAAGAATAAAGTATCTACTTATATAACTAGTTTATTACTCTTTTTACTTTGTTCTGTAGTAGCAAAACATTCCAAATATAGTCCTCAGGTTGAATAATGGATATAAAACAATGAAATACTTAACTAACTTAGTCTTTCACACTGGCAGGTAATCAATTATGTTTTCTATTGACTAATTGACCAATTCACTCATTTATTCAAAAAAAAATCGGTTACCTTCTAAACTCTCCTGAGTGTTTGAAATCCAATAAAAGTGATATGATTCTTATCTTTTTAGACCCAAATTTAGTTGAGAAACTAAAGTAATTGCATCTCAATGCATGAGTGATTTGGGATAGCAATTTGGGATAAGAAAAATCAGAGCAATTTGGGATAAGAAAAAGGAAACAACATATTCTTCTTTAGTATTAAGTATATATAATTAATTGCTTATAATGACTCATTCTTTAGTAAACCTTTAATAGGTTTGATAAACTATTCATAAAACAATTTCTGCACATTTCAAAACCAAATATGGTCTAAATCCAATTATTTTTAAAACCATGCTTCCATCATGAGCATGTCTTACAATTCTGAAAAGGAGGAAGAGTAGAAATAGAAGATGTGGACAAAGAAGGTACCCCCACTTTTTTTATCTTAAAGAAAGGATAATTCTATTGCTCAAAGTACCACTTTTTCCTGTTGTTAAGAAAATGCAGGTCAGCAAAACTGGCATACTGAAATGTCAGCTCAGTCGTCTTTTCCACGTCTGCCCCACACTGCTGCTTTGCAAGGTAGAAAAAGCTTAATTTAGTGGCTAGAGCTAAATTAGACTTCTTAATTGACATTTCACTTTCATCCAAAATTAGGTCAGCACATGTTTAAAAATCCTTTCTATTTTGAATGAATTAGAGAACAGCTTGTAAAGGCTTGTAAAGATCAGAAAGGGCAGTGGGGGACAAACTCAGCTGAGCTTCTTCCCAGTTTGGCAACTGCTATGTAAGGTGTGTAGAGCTGAGGAGAGTTAATGGCCTATCTGTCTGGACCTTGAAGCCTGACCTAAGCAGCCTGCAAATTAAACTTTCTTGAGTCCCTCCTATGTGATCTGTCTCAGGGGTTCTCAAACTTTTTGGTCCCAGGACCCCATTACACTCTTAAAAAATGAGGCTACAAAGAAGTTTGATTTATGTGGCTCAAGCCTACCAAAGAGCTTTGGTTAAAGATTTGGTTTTGTCTATCCTTATCACTCTGTTGATATGCATTACAATAGAAATCAAAGATAAAAAATCTATACCGTGTTTATCCATTTTAACATAACAATAGTAAGCACATGACCTTTAGACACAAATAAAACATTTTAATAAAAAATAATTATATCTTATAAAACAAAAAGTAGTGAGAAGGGGCACCGTATTACATTTTTACAAACTTTAATGTCTGGGTTTAATAGAAGAGAGATGTATTCTCATATCTGTTTCTACATTCAGTCTGCTGTACTATATTGTTTTGATTGAAATATATGTAGAAAATCTTGCCTTACGTAGATATGCAATTGTAAAGAGAGAGGCATTTTAATAGCCTTTTCAGATAAGGCAATTCTTCTTTGATACTACACCAAACCTCAACAAGTGTTACCGTCTTAAAGATTACTTGAAGTGTGTAATCTGACCTCATATCAAGAACTTTTCATGCTGTTATTTTACATCCTTTTACCTATGTTGCACTTTTAATGAATCTTTTTACCTATGCATAATATTGTAGCATCATTGATCATTTGATCAATAGCAGCTCACATTATGAAGGTCTTCCAAATGTTGGCCCATTTCCTTACATACCACAAAAAAATCACATTCACTACTATCACTATCAATCTCTTCAGATAAGCTTTCAAGTATTGGAAAGCTGTTAAGCTCATAGTGGCAGGCACTGCGAATTTCGAAAATTCTAATTTTTGCTTGAAAGCTGACTTATCATTGGCAATAAGTGCTGTCAGTGGCATTTCTTGAAATAATAGGATCCCTGCTTTTATTTTGGAGAAAATATCTACCAAATGCCCAAATCTAAATGACATAGTTTGTCTGTCAGACATTCTTTCAAGTAAAAATAGTGTTCTGTGAAAAAAGTGGCTAATTCCACTTTTAACTCAAACAATCATATAAGTGCTTTTTGTGAACAACCATGGTACTCGAATATGAAACCAAAGTGCTTCATGTGTATTTCCCATTTTGGCACAGAGAATATTAAAAAGGCATGTATTCAAGAGCTGAGATTTAATAAAAACGTTAAACTACACTGCTTCATCAAGAACCCTCTTAAGTAACACTGCATTTTGTTTGCTTGTTTGAACTTTGAATGTCTGGTGGTAAAAAAATTCAATGACTTCTAATATAGTTTGGTGCTACTGCCTTGATTTATGCTAATGTTTTAGTAATTTAGCAGTTTTAGCACTTTATTGTTGCATTTATGTTGATACAATGGATGAGAAAAATAACATCTTAGTAATATTATTATAATAGTTTTGATCCCATGGTTTCCTAGAAAGTGTCTTCAGACCCTCAGTGGTTTGTGGACTACACTTTCAGAACTGCTGGACTATTTGAAGAACCACAGATGGAGTGAGCTAACTACATTAGGCCACACTGTCTCCAAAGTGATTTGTGAAGTATCACTTTAAAATTGGGAGTTAGGGGTATAGATCAAAGAAAAGAGGGGAAGAATTGAGATTCTACCAAAATCTTGGAGGTGGTGCTTTTTGGGAACACTCTCACAAAAATCAGTGATAGGGAGCTATTCTTTGGAGCAGGTGTGTTATCGATAATTTTTGCTATCCTTTTAATTCAGTCACTGAATTGCTGCTTGGAGGGGGCTGTCCAAGTACTTTCTGATTATACTGGAAAAAGAAGTGTTTTATTTGTTTCTTATTTTTCTAAAGAAAGCAGGAAACAATAGAGTAAATGGGGAATTTTGTGAGATGGCAGTGGTCCCAAAGAGGGCTTGCCACAAAATTCAGCTACCCCTGTCCCTGAAACTCAAATGTATTTTAGAGATTTGTAGTTGAACCTAAACATTGCCCTACAGGTACAAAGATAGATGACTCAAATAACACCAACTCCATTAAATATTAAATTAATATTTAACAACTCATTTCACTTAAAAATCTCCTTAACTTTGAATAATTATGATTCTTTATCTATGATTTAGGTTTATATCATTCTGTTACATAAATGTAGAAATTTGTTTCAAGTAGCTTCTGTTCACCATTGTATAGCATTTATCATGTGCCAAACATACACATATAAGCCCCTCATTTATATATATATATTTAGTCATTTAATCCTCAAATGACCTCATAAGGTAGAGGTTTTTGTTTTTCTTATTTCATAATGAGGAAACAAGTCAGAGAAGTTTGGTAACTTGAATTAGACCTCACAGCTAATAAGTGGCAGAGCCAGGATTTGAAGCTAGGCTGCTTAGTGGCAGAGCCATGCACTTAACCACCATGCCAGAAGCAAGATAAACCCTATAATGAGATTTTCAGAGATTTTTTTTTAGTAGATTATCTCATTTATGGGTTCCCATGATTCTTCACAAAATACATGAATCTTTAAACTATTCCTGAACACAATTTGCAATCATTTCATGGATTCATTTCTGAAATTATGATTTAATCAAAACTAGGAGCTATCTCAGAGAGAGGCCCTAAATTTCATGGCAGTGGTATTTTAAAGTAAAAACAAATTATCACCTTTTGCAAGCTATTTTTTTTTCATTAAGTATATATTGTGGGTTAAGTGTATCCTCCAAAAATTTATTTTTCAGAACCTTAATTTCTTAATTGAGGAATGTTGGGAGGTGAGACCTAGTGGGAGGTGTTTGGGTTATGGGGCTCTACTTTCACAAAGGGATTAATGCCTTTTTGGAGGAAGTAGGTTAATTCTAGAGGGCATGAGTTAGTTACCATGAGAGTGGATTGTTATAAAGAGCTAGTTGGTCTTCCTTGGCTTTCTCTTGTTTTCTTTCTCACCATGTGGTACCTTCCACCATGTTACGAAGCAGCTTGCATGAGGCTGTTGGAACTATGCTCTTGGACTTTCCAGCCTCCAGAACTATAAACCAAAATAAACCTTTTTCCTTTATAAATTTCCCAGTCTGTGGTATTCTGTTATAGAAACAGAAAATGAACTAAAACAGTAGATTTTTGCCCTTCATATTCCTAATAAGTCCTAGCTAGTCCTTTTTATGCTTTGTGCTCTGCAAAATTAACTCACCAAGAGCTGCCATAAGATTAGGAGTAGATGATTTCTAGAGTCATAGTCCTCAGCCTTTATGTTGTCCCCAAACATGTGACTGATAAGATCCCAAACTATCACAAGAACAAAATGACAACCTACAGAACGGGAGAAAATATCTGCATGCTACACATCCGATAAAGGGCTGATAACTAGAATCTATATAGAACTCAGGAAAAACAGCAAGAAAAAAAATCAAACAACCCCATTAAAATGTGGGCAAAGGACATGAACAGAAACTTTTCAAAAGAAGACAGAATAATGGCCAAAAAACATGAAAAAATGCTCAACATCTCTAATCACCAGGAAAATGCAAATCAAAACCACAACGAGATACCACTTAACTCCAGTGAGAATACCTTTTATTAAACCATCCCAAAACAAAAAATGTTGGCATGGATGCAGAGAGATAGGAACACTCATACACACTGCTGGTGGGACTGTAAACTAGTGCAACCTCTGTGGAAAGCAATATGGAGATACCTTAAAGAGATACAAGTAGACCTACCATTTAATCCAGCAATCCCATTACTGTTCATCTACCCAAAAGAACAAAAGGCATTCTATAAAAAAGACATCTGTATTCGAATGTTTATGGCAGCCCAATTCACAATTGCAAAGATGTGGAAACAACCCAAGTGCCCATCAATACATGAGTGTATTAATAAAATATAGTATTTGTATACCATGGAGTACTATTCAGCTACAAGAAACAACGGTGATATAGCACCTCTTGTATTTTCCTGGATAGAGCTGGAGCCCATTCTACTAAGTGAAGTATCCCAAGAATGGAAAAATAAGCACCACATACACTCATCATCAAATTAGTATTAACTGATCAACAATTATGTGCACATTCAGTAGTAACATTCATTGGTGTCGGGCATGTGGGGAGGATGGGTATACTCACACCTAATGGGTGTGGTGCACACTGTCTGGGTGGTGGACATGCTTGAAGCTCTAACTCCGATGGGGCAAAGGCAATATATGTAACCTAAACATTTGTACTCTTGTAATATGCTGAAATAAAAAAAACATAAAAAAAGATGCCTGCCAGAAGGATCGCTTGAGCCCAGGAGTTTGAGGTTGCTGTGAGCCAGGCTGATGCTACGGCACTCTAGCCCAGGCAACATAGTGAGACTCTGCCTCAAAAAAAAAAAAAAAAAAAGATTCCTGCCTATTAATAACACTAGCTTCCTCTGAGCTAATTTTTTAAATGAAAACAATTGAAAGTATTTAAAATTATTCTAGCTTTCAAGTGAAAATGACAATTTTAGAAAACTTAAAAGCATACCACTACTTAAAGAATTTTATGATGAAATCAGTGGTGGTTATAATGAAAGTGAATTCTTGATATGGTGCGATGAATGTGTTAGCATTTGGAAGATCTGCAGAACTCAGTGAATCAATATTTTCCAAACAATCAATGCATGATACCAATACAAGAGAGATCAGTGGATTTTAATGCAACGGAGTAAAAAAAATCAATAGGGTTTCAGAACCTACCAACCTTTAGGAGATTACTTATTTAATCAATCATAAAGGAATATCCACAATTATCTGGAAAGGCTATTAAAATACTCTTCCTTTTTCCAGTTACATATTTGTATAAGGCCAAATTTTCTTCATCTATTTCAATCAAAATGAGCTGATTTTCAATGAGAATCCCATCTTAGGTAGAGATGCATCAGAAATTTCAAGTCCATGTATTTACATCAACCAACTGACCCCCAACTTCTGATAATTACCTTTGCCTTTCAAAAAAGCAAAACACTGTTCCAGACTATTGGAAAATGGGAAAAAGTCACAATAAGAAATACCATACTAAAATAAAAATTATACCAGACTATATTAGGAGCCACACACTTAATTTTAACTTCTTGTGAAACCTCGGCAAAATTACTTTATGTCTCCAGGCCTACGACTTCTCTTGCGTAAAATGGGTCAATACCTACCTCACATGACTGATACACACATTCAGTGAGACAGTAATAACAAAAATGTTTTGTGAAGTGCAAGACGCTTTTAAGTGTTAGGTAGTATTTTCAAAATAGTAGCCATTTTATAAGATTGCTACAAGAAGTGAGAAAATGTTAGAGTCTCATGAGAGCAGAAAGTCACTGCTTTCTACTCAGCACCTAGAAAAATGCCTGACACATAGTAGGTGCGTAACAAATATTTATTGAATGAATATGAGTAACAACCAAAGCGATCTATATATAAGACGATCTATGTGATCTCTTAGGTCAATTCCATGAATAAAATAAACTATCATTTTTGTTTATTTACTATTCACATCCAAATCATAAGTCAATTTTTCATTTTAAAATGTTATATGTATCTGTGTGATTATTATTTTTGCCCCACTACGCTGTAAACTCCATGTGGATAGCAACAGTGTCTGAACAGTTCTCAGTTTTATTTTCAGTGCCTAGTATTGCAAATATCTGTTGAACAAAGCAAATTAAGTTTAAAGTATAAAAAGAAAGCAGCGCTTCTCATGGCAATAATACACTGAAGGGCAGGGTATCAGGCACCATGTCAGCAGCCTTAAATTAGCAACAGTCCTGACAGGCAACAATGCATCAGTTATCTGCATGCCACAAACACTGATGAAAGATAATGGAACATTCTCAGACTGTTGTCTCTCAGTGCAGGTGGAGTGCAGGAATTCAGGGGAATCTGTTATCATGCACACTCTTCTACTGGGATGGAATCACAGGCACACCAACAACTAGCCATCGACGTGAGACACAGCATCGAAAGGGACAGTCCCAAAAGATTCTGCAAGAAAAAAAAATGGTAGAGTACCAGCATTCCTTTTTAAGTGGATGCTTTAAATATATGAGTATACTGAGGAATCCTTTATCTATTAACAGTTGCCCTCCTCTGCTGGGGACTAGAAAGTTGATAATAAATATTAAAAAAAATTTCTTTTGAAAGAGTTCTGCTTGGACCAACTTTGGAGCTACCTATTAGGCCCAGTGTCATGGAGACAAAACAGAAACGCAATCTTTGGATGTTGCAGCTGCTTCGTGCTTTTGCCAGCTTAGGCTGCTAAAGAAGGAGAAAAAAGGACTGCCAGAGCTAAGAAAATTTAATACCTTGGAGCTGATATACAAGGTATTATTTTGTCTTTTTGACAGGGTCCGGTGCTATTTTTACCCAGGTTGATACAGAGGTTAGGTTAGGACTTTAGACAGAAACAGTGATTTATTTTAAATGCTGTTTGTGTAATAGCAGCTCCCTCCCCGCCCACTCCTGCCACCTTATTCCTTGTTCCTAATGTAAAAAATGCCCCCTTCTTCCAGAAGTATCTCTGTGATAATCCCCCTAACAAGTTCCCAATTGTTTGCTGGAATTCTTTCCTCCTGCATCAGTGGGTCTGTCAGTCAAGGTTCCTCCCCATTCCTGAGCCCAGCCTCCCTGCCTCCTCCATCCTGCGTGTTGTTTCTCATTTAAATGAACAGTTGGATTCTTTTATTTCTAACAAGTGCTGGATTCGCCTTATCGCCCTCATTCCTTTGGGGGTTGCCAATTGGTTTTATCCATGGATGTATCATTTCTCATGCTTCCTTTTTTTTTCTTACAAAGAGAAAGAACCTCTCCGTCAACAAGCCTCTCCGGAGTGGAAGATTAAAAACCTAGACATCACCTACCTTGCAGCGCTACTCCCAACTGGGTTGTGTAAAACTCAATTAAACGTGTCCCCGTTGAATACTGCATTACAGTACATTAAACAGAAAATTCTTCAAGCGTGATGACAAAGCTTGAAACCTTGCCTCAAAGCTGTTCCTTGCAGCTTTCTTTAACATTTCAGGCTTTACGGTGCAAGTCTCCCGTTGACACAACTTTAGTTCAGCCATGGAAAAAAAAAAATCACAGAGCCCCACAGGGATTAAAAGAGAAAAAGGGAGAAAGTGAAGCTGGTCTTGGCACTTCCCTGGAGCCTTTATGGAAACTATACTGCCAACAGACCATTTGAAGCTGAAAAGTATTCTAGAAGTCTGTGGTCTAACAACCGAAAATTTAATTCCCTTATTTTGGGCAGGTAAATTTTATAGATTTCCTCCTCTATCAAGAATGTTATATTCCCCAGAATACATATTAGAAAGACATATGAGTCCTTAGGGTAAGGGATTTATGCAGAACTATATTCACAGAAAGGTTAAAAGCCCAGTGAATATGTTAGTGTCTTTTGAGTTAGTCTATTCATAGAACAAAACTGAAAAAAATGATTCCACACCATGCAAAATCTCAATATTCTTATTAAATACAAATAACACCCTTCTATTTTTCTTCCTTGTTTTCTTCCATAATTTTTATTCATTATCTGGGTTGCCAAGAGGCTATCTTCCTCTTAATTCATGTAATTGAGTTTTCAAAGCTTATTAAGGCAACTCACACAGTTTTAAAAAATTTAGACTAAAACTCTTTTCATTAGAATTATAGATATCTGCCATATTAACAGCCAAACTTTTTAATATGTGAAGCACTATTCTGCTTTTGAATTTTGACACCTCAAAGCATAATGGCTCCCTGGTCCCTGACCTGATGCCCCTTTTATTTAGTGCCAAACCCACTTGCTGATGTTGGATTGAGAAGAATGGACTGGCTTTTTTAGACCAATAGGGTATATTTAAGACATTGTTTTATATTCTTTATTGATTATCATTTATTTCTGCAGTATGGTGCTATGATATTATATTTGACCTAAAATTTTATATGTTAAATTTGATCTGAAATGTTATATAGTATCAGTAAGTATTAGTAAGAGATACTAACACTTTAAGGGGAAACAAAATAACCATCTGATTATTAAAAGCTAAAACAATACTTTAATGTGGAGCTAGGGGGCATGGTGGTACCAGAAGTTCCATATTCAGAATTAACAAATTTAGCTGTAGTTATTAAAGAAAAAGTATGTTTGTCCCCACAAACATATATATAGTCATATAGACGTATTTATAGACATATGTGTATGTGCATGTATACATGCTTTGATCTACTATCCTTGTTGTCAAAGTCATTTTCTAACACGTGTGATACTTAATTTTACCCTTAGTGTCTGGCTTTAATTCATTGGTGGGGGGTGGGGATTCATTCTTCAGCATCACTATTACACACTATCGTCTGCAGCTTTGTTAGTACAAACAAGAACGTGCTGCCTATTCTGGACTTCCGTTACAAGGTTGTAAGCTCCAGATCTTACAATGCAAGTGCAGCCGAGGTGGAGTTTGGCTGAGATTCCAGCACGGTTTTCCCCTATGGATAATATACTAAGAAGCACTGTTAGACGTTATTTGGGATTCAACAAAAAGTAAAAAAAAACATACCCTAAAGAGTACAGCCACTGCCCTTTAAGTCCAAGATGACTTTTGAGTTTATAAAAAAATGTATTTGATTAACAATTTCCAATTTATTCATTCAAGGCAGTTTTCAAAGATTGGCTGTTATTCATGAAACAAGTTATTATGAAGAACACCCTAAACAGAGTTCCAAAAGGAATTTATCTTTCTTTTCCAAACTCTAGGTTAGTACTGGGATAAAACAAAAGACATTTTTTCCATTCCAAGACAGTTATGCTTCCAATGAGTGCTAGTGGTTTTGACCCTTATCTTATGAAGAACCTTAAGAAAGAAATTTTAATGTATGGAAAGTTTTTATTTATCTTCAGTCTCTCTTTTTTACAGAACAGGGTGGTTTTGGCAAGTAAATTCCTATATCATATTTTAATTTTAATTTTGTGTAAAACTATTGAAGAAATTATTATCCTTGTTCACAAAAGCCTTAAATAGTTTGTCCAAATAAAAAGCACAATTTTACAAATTTGTATTTCTGCAGGGGTTTGAATCTGACTTTTCTATCTGAGTTACTCTGTTCTTTAGCTAGAGCTTTGGAGATATTTTGTAATTTCACTCCAGTCAAATATCTATATAGCCCCATTCAAGGAAAAAAAACCAACAACCTTGTTATAAATGGGTAGTAGTACTATAATTATGTTTGTTTTATGGCACTCCTCTCACTTTTATAGTAAAAATAATTTACTAATTCTTGTATTTTTAAATGAATTGCCCATCCTCTAGTATCAGTGGACTTTTTGGCTGGCCAGAGAACCAGCTCACTCCCTCATGTCTCGTATGCTTCCGTTCCAACATTTCTGAACATTTGTTTCAACTAACAGATCAACCACATTAGTTCATCATACTTTCAGAGTTGAAGGTCAGGGCATAGCAGCCAATTGCTGTTAACTGAAAGATTTCTTATTTCTCAGGATTTTTAAAATTTGCTTTTGTTTTCTTTTTAACATTATGAGCCATTTGTGTTCTGAGAAGTCTCTCAAAAATGTATTTCTCTGGCAATGGTTCATATGCTTCTATAAAATACAGATCAAAATACATCCTACCATTGCTCTTGCAGCTTTAACTAACTCCTGTAAAGAGTTACCAAAGATACCTGATATGTCTGGTAGTGTCCATTTTCATAGTCCTCTAATTAAGTCTAAGTGTACCACGTTCCTTTAAGATCCCTCTTCTCCTGATATATTTTATTCCTGTTCTCAGAACCCTGGTGACTATTACCCATTATTTCTCCTTTAAATAATTGTTTTACCTCTTGGCCATTCATTTGTCTTTCTGGTTATTCCTTTCATAGCTTCAATTGCTTATTAACTGATATAATAATGCTGATATTTTTCATGGCTTTGGCTGTTTTCATCCAGGGATTTCAAAGTACTTTTAAGATAGCTCTGTTGCTTTGTGGAAGGCAATTAATAAGACAAAGAGAAATAAAGACCTGAAAAGTGAGGAAGTCCATGTATATGCACACACCAAGGCCACTAGAAAATCTTTAAATTCATTCATCTTTGAATCATTTTGGTTAGGCTGTCAAGAAGATAACTGATAGATTGGAGGTACAGGAAAATCTAGTCATGCAATTGGCTTTGATTTTTAAAGACTGACTGGGGTCAATAAGATTCAAAGGTCACTGAAATGCAAAAGGAAAGGATTTTGGCTTGTGTCCTTCCTTGTCTGACAGAACTCTTTCAGTGGAAATGTCCCCTGATTTGATGCCATAGCTCACCAAAGGCTTCCAGACTCTCTCAATAAAAACTGTTTTCCTCTTTTGAGGAATCCATTGCTGCAGATGTGAAGGAAATAACCCAAATATCCATCAATAGGAGAGTGGACAAAAAAAAATGGCAGCATACTCATACAGTGGAAACACTATTCAGCAATAAAAAACCAAACTGTTACATGCAAAACAGCATGAATGAGTCTTTAAAACATATTGAACAAAAAAGTCATAATGCGTGTGATTTCATTTACCTGATTTTATTCATATAAAGTTTAAGAATAGACAAAATTACTCCCTGTTAATAGAAATCAACAGTGGTTGCTGTTTGGAACATGAGAGATCTTTCTGGGATGGTGCATATAGTCTATATCTTGATTATTCAATCTGTACATTTCATTATATGACAACATAAACTTAAAATATATTAGGGAAACTAGAATTAAAGACAAGGGATTTTTGTTCTGAAAATGTTTTATTTATAATATATTTTTATTTATGCAGTAATTTATCTTCTACCTTTCAGTGTTTTTCAAAATAAACTTTTTTGTTGTTGTTTACACCCAAACCATTTCGAGCTAAATTGTTTCATTAATTCGGTAGGCAGGTCAAATTCTAACATGATGAAAAGATAAGTGTGTGGGTAGAAATGAACAGCATTTTATTTTAGGCAGTGTTATGTTGTGGACAAACCTAGGTCTAAATTCTGACTCAATCCTTCTCTAGCTATATGACCTTCACCAAAAATATGTTCTCAGTTTCTTGACCTGTAGTAATTATAGCAACCCTTGCAGAGTATCTTCAAGGAGTTAACACATACAAGATTTGCTTATAAAGTAAGTGCTTGACAAATTTTAGTTTCCTTTTTGCCTTTTAACTTCAAATGTTTTATTTCTGAATTCAAGGGTAGATGTTGAACCATGTATGCTTCCAATGTGGTTCCCTTTGGAACAACTGAAACCTCAGCAGGATGCAAAACAAGGTTGTGTCTGTATAATACAAAATCTCATAAAAAGAGAAAAGCATTAACAACAAGACCACTATCAGCTTATCTCACCCTTTAAATACAAATATATTAAATATAAATTGTTATCTATTTTATTGCTTCCCAACCCAATCTATTCATTCTGCTTTAGATTTAAGAAACTAAGGCAAAAAAGGGAAGGGGAGAAGAGAGAAGCCAACGCATGCATTTATTCATTCAACAAATATTTCTCGAGTGCTTCCTATTAGTCAGGCATGGATCCCAAACTCTCTCTGTTTCTTAGGACTATGTTCTAGAATCAAGTATTCTTTATCCTGGGATCAGAATACATGTAAATGTTTTAAGAGAGATGCTGTTTATGGAATATTCACTAGATAAAAGTCTTCCAAAACTTGTCAATATTCCTGTCTCAAGCTCTATCAGCCTCTCAACAGAAGCAAACATAATGGTCTCTTGCTTCTGAGAGCAGCTGAGATTCTTCTATTGACACAGCCTCTAGGATTGAACTTGAAAAACCAGAAGCAGGGAGTTCCCATTAAGAGTCATGGCCTTGCAGATTTACCCCTCCTCTCTGTTCCACAAAGCCAGAATTTTCTGACCTGGAGGGCACAGTGTGGGATTCATCTGTTTTCTTAAGCATTTCCTGGCGAGGGACATAATACTGATGTGGTGGAGGGAGACCATGACACAAAGGAGATTTATTTACAACTGAACTGTATGAAGTGATTAGCAACATATTCATTTAAACCCTGACAATAAGGGGCAGCATATTGGTGTTACAGGACAGGACTTTAATGTTTAGAAATGTACTGGTAAGTTATGGAAGAAAATCCAAATAATGTTTTACTGAAAAATTCAGTAATTTTCAGAGGTCAGTAAAAAAAACTCCAGTGCAAATACTTTTAGGAACCAAGAGGGTTTCATTCATGTTCTCTCTTGTTTTCTGTTAGTTGGTTCTATGTAAAGGAGGCAGACAGGTGTGTGTGTGTGTGCGCGCATGCATGTAAAAAACTTGGACCTTCGAATCAGTTGACTGTTTATTTTTGGCCCCTTAACCAAAAATGTTAGCTCATGAGTGCAGGGATTATTGTCTGTTTTGTTCACTGCAGTGCCTAGAAAACTGGCTGGAACATAGTAGGCTCTTAGTAAAACAGTGGTTGCATGAATGAAGGAATAATTTAATGTGATAAAGAAAGAAAACAGAATAAACGAATGAATGAAAAGTAGAGATGAGTTCAGATTGAGCTATGCCACTTGTTAGCTTTATGCCTTGAACAAGTCACTTAAGCTTCAGAAATCTCAATGGCCCTATCTTAAAAGTGAGCATGATCATACCACTTTCATAGGATATTTGTCAGTATTTAATAATTCTGTGTCTCAGAGAGTGCTTTGTTCGCGATACATTCTGATTATAGGCCGACTACATTCTCCTATATATGCTCCATACCCTATAATGATACAACATGTTCTTATAGTAGAAAGTTGTATGAATTGTATAATTCTATGATGAAGTGTTCTAATGGTGACTTTTAAAAAATTCTAAATGGGTGCGCGGCATTGGGTATAACAAAGAATTTTCTCTCATTCTAGATTTTTTCTAACATTAAGACCCAAGGCAAGAAAATAAAGTCTAACTTTTTAATGACAATTGTTAAGTGGATGAAACGAACATGTAATTAACTATTTCTTCATGGTTTGAATATTATAACCAATGTAATAAACCAACTCAACAGGGAGGATTTTACGATTTTGAACAGATTCCATTTTTTACTTCAGGGATTTTATTTATCAGTACCATGTAAATAAGTTATTTTCAATGTAAACGTAGTAGTTTATTTGGGAATTTGTTTGAATAATAACATTTCTTTGGCTTCAGGTGGTTGGAAGCCAAAAACTCAAATAAACATTATATCATAGTAAAGGCTATATCAGAGGACTTTATTTAATGGGGTGAAGAAAATATTTTCTGATTTTTTTATTACTATAGAGCAGATCTGACACCATTAGTTTTCCTTCTGTCATAAATATAGACGAGTAGAATTTGACAGGCTTCACTATAAAATAGGTTATAGATAAGTTCAGGCATCTTTCCTTCCACACAGACCTTTTACACTCAGTTCTGATGGGGCTGCTTGAATAGAATGACCAGGCTTTGATTTTAGGCTTCTAGGTCACGGTTTCACCTTGACAACAGTTCTTTCATTTCTAGCAGTAACATTTGCTAGGATCCCTAAGGTGCTTTCATTTTTGTAAGTAGTGCAAGGGGGAAAAAAAAAAGGATAGGGGAAAAAAAGATAAATCTTAATTCACATGCTGCAGGACTATCTCTGTGTCTCCGGCACAAAACTTCAAATTCAATCCAAGAACTGGATGTGTATTAGAAGTCTGCAGATTTAAACCTTGTCCACCATGATCAAACTGGATTTATGGAGCATC
This sequence comes from Lepilemur ruficaudatus, assembly GCA_963574885.1. Lineage (NCBI taxonomy): Eukaryota > Metazoa > Chordata > Mammalia > Primates > Lepilemuridae > Lepilemur > Lepilemur ruficaudatus. Next base: position 83,965 of record CAUYRT010079201.1, read on the forward strand.
ATAACTCTCCAGACACCATCCAGCAGCTTATTAATTTAATAGACTCCTGTCCATTCACTGATGTTCCTGCCCTGACAGTCTCTCAAGATAAGGGGAAAGCCTTTTGACAGGACAGAGAGCATATATATTTTCTTCTGTTTTCTCGTGGATGGGGTTGTCGACAACTTGAAATGTGTGGCTCAGCAAATTTGTTTTCTTTCCCCCCCTTTCTCTTTTTTTTCCCTTTTTACTTTGCAGGAAGGATGACAGAGGCAAGCCTCCTGAGAGTTCCAGGGGTCAAGGGGCCTCTGTTTCCCCTAAGTACTTATTTAGCATTTTGTTTTGCAAAATAACAATGAATTGATTTAAAGGCACACACATGGAGACATTTTTACCATGAAAAGAAACAGCATTACAATTTAATGCCTAATATAAATTAAGAGGTGTTGGACAGAAAAAGAAAAAATAGTAAATGTGCCCATTAAATAGAGTTGAGCAGCCTTTTCTTTTCTTTCTTTTTCTTGTCTTTTCTTTTCTCATCCCATTTGTAGGAATGAGGGGGAGTGCCAAAAAAAGATAGCACTCAAGCTGTTGTATATTTAAAGACAAAACAGGAAGAACTTTTCAACATTCCTATTTTTCCTTTATGATCTCCTCATGTCCTAACTGTGTTTGATATTTGCCTTTAACATGCAAATAAATTCACAAGTCTCAGCCAGAGAGTTATTACACCAGCGCGTAGCAAGGTTAACTGTTTCCATCCCACAGTGTACTCTTCCGTTAAAGTCATGTCAGTAATCACTAGACCTTGGCTTCCCAAACCTAAGTGTGCACACAAATCACCTGGGATCTTGTTAAAATGCAGATATGGATTTAGTAGGTCTGAATGGGGCCTCAGGTTGTACATTTCTAACAAGCTGATGCCTTATTGCTGGTTGGCAGAGCACATATTAAGTAGCAGGACATCAGTCAAATTTCAAAAAAAGAGGGTTTAATTTAGATATGGACAAACTATACCATAGTATCAACCAACATAAAGCGTAACTTGAACATACTGCAAAAAGTTAACAGATTCCCTGCCAGGTACACGGTGGGAACTCAACTATTTCAGTGACTGGAAGAACAACTCCCTCCCCCAAATTTCATGTAACTGCCTGCTTTTTTATCATCCTGCTTCATTTTTGCATGTGTGTAAAAATTACTATCTTAATTCCTCTTGAGATCGTTAACAAAAAGAGTATTTAAAGCCATGAATAAAATAAAAAGTAACTTGTCCAATTTCTTAAACTACATTTTCTACTTACTTTATCTTACTGATAGAAAGATATGTTTCTTTATCTGTCTCTACTCAAAATACAAAATTATGAGTTAAGAACTTCTAACCTAAAATGTTATTTTGCCTAAATATCCTTCACAAACCATTATATTTGCTTCCACAGGGTTAAGATCAGGCATTTTGGATTTGACAGTTGAGAACATTTGACTGAAAAACTTCACACTATAATCTAGAAACCTACACTCAAAACATAGCAAGATAGCCAAGATTTTACTTATGACTTTATTTGCATAAAAATGTTAATTCTGACATTGACAGACTCCAAATTAGTTACTATTTTATAGACAAATCATATATCCTTTTTTGGGAGGAGGGGAACAGAAATATAATACATTACTCATTTGAGAGATGCATTATGAAACATTAAATTCCTCATTATAAGTATTTGATAATTATTCTGAAAATGTTAAGTTTTCATAATAAACCTCTGAAACCTCCATTTCTTGAAAGACTGCACAAACTAAAGGTTGCTAAACTGGAGTGTGATCATTCTTGAAAATTTTTACCGACAATGGAGACCAGACAATGATAATAAATACTGGATTTCTGAAGGAAAAACTGGTTTAAAATAATGTATTGTCATTGAATTTCAGTGGAAGGTAGATAGAACTATATAGATAGAAAGATCATATCTATTCATACTTAAATGTATGTATTTCTGATCCACTCCCTTGGTTGAGATATTCTTGCTTGCAACTCCATGGTATACTACCTTGGTTGACCCCACTGTTGTCTGACAGTCTTCACAGACCTCAGACAGACTAATGAGAATATATCTTCTTAGAAGTACTACTGTATGTCATGGCATATAAGGTGACCTTTTAAGTTTAAAAATAGCCTTCAAAAATGAAGTTGACTTATACACCAACGGTAAAATGAAAAGCCTCCAACTTCAGGTCTCAGAGCAAAGACTAGAGGCCTGGCTGACTTTCCCCCAGTGAAGAGCTGAGAACGGCAGACACAGCTGCTGTCAGACAGTAAAGTGGATGCAAAAAGAACTGCCCAGCAATAGTGAGCCAGTATCTTGGCAAGGCTGCCTTGTGAAGATGCCAAAGAAAGCCCTGTGGATTGACAGCATCTCTTGCATCTATGTAGATTTTAATTGTTTCAAATTCTTTATACATTCTCATGCTGACTGACGTAGCACAATATATGCTATGCGTATATGAGATATTCGGAAGAAATCCTCTTGTTTTAGATTCCCCAGCATTTTAAAAATCTCACGAAGGCAAGAAACACTTTTCTGGACACGGGCAGAATGGCACTGTGGGCACTGGATTTTTAAATGATTTTCATACTAGTAATTTTGGAAACTAAATCAAGTCACTTTAGAGTTTACTCTGTTGAATGATGTATCATAAAACTCATTATATAATAATTCAAAATTCAGTGGGTGCATCCTATCTGCCGGCTGTGGAGTTATAAAGGTGAAAAATGGAGTCAATTGCCTTTGAGGTGTTTTCACCAGCTTGGGACCATGCACAGGCTGGGGGTAGAGCTCTCTTCTTTTGGGATAGCGCAGAGAAGGCCTTTCAGAGACACTGTTACACACTAAGTCTTGAATGGTGCCTGTTAGCAGTGATAAAGGTGGTGAGAAGACTATCAGCCAAAGGAACCATGACGTACAAAGGTGGATATGAACAAGCAGCGGACATATGAGGAACTTTAAATAATAGAGTATGGTTGAGCATAGGGTTGTCTGGGAAGAATCAGTGAGAAATGAGGCTATAAGGAGTAAGGTAGTTTAAAAACACAGATGAGAATAATCTAGGGGAAACATAAATGAGAAGAAGAAAGACTAGAGGTTGGCAACATTTAACCTATGGACAGTGATGGAGAGATGTGTCCCTGGGGATGGAAAGGCACTACTAGCTCAAGTGAGATGGAATGAAAACTTGACAAGTATACCACAGGAGACCGGTAAGAGAGTCACTTCGATAGAGTTTTAAGACAGCGCAACAGGAGAGAAGATGGTGGAATTGAAGTTGTCAAAGTAACCAGGGCAGAAAAGTTTACAGAAGCTTGTATAAAAAAATCAGAGAGGGCTTCCTGCTAAGGAAATGAATGATTGCATTTCAATGGTGAATTGATTGTATGCATTTATTTCTACTCCCTTTTACTAAAATGTCAGTAAAGAAGAAAAGAAGATGATAAGGGCAAAGAGACAGGGCACAGCATTCAATGGAAGTCAACAAAATATTGGAAGCTAGAAAATTGATGGAGTGATAAATGACATCGCAGAGCACTGAAAGCCAAAATCCAAGTTCTTGAAGAGCAGCAGGCCAACAAGAAGCAAGCAGATTTATTCCACAGACCCCTGAAGTAGATCAGGAAGTAAAGGTACCTGGTACCATAAGAGGTAGGGTAAGCAATGGAGCTAAAACTTGGACTGGCATGATGAAAAAGATGTTGTTACCCTACATTTCCAGCCATTCCCTGTGGAGCTAGGGAAGCTAGGTGACATCCTGGCCCCACTCTGTTAGGAGATGGAGGCTTAGTCTTTGAAGAACTGGAATAGAGAGAGTTTAGATCCATGGACACAGGCTCAGTGAAGAGGAATGCTAATGTGACACCTGAATTAGAAAAATAAGGGATAAACTACATTCTCAATGAGACAGGACTTCCCCGCCATACCACCTGGTCTCACTCTCCTAGTTTTTTGAATGCTGGCTGCAAGGTCCATATGTCTCATGACACTTGAATTTTCTAGAGAAACTAACCATGCTAAGACTCAAAAAATTAAATACATGGTTATTTAAGAATTTCCTTACCATGGTTGAGCCACCATCTTATGACCCTATGCAAAATCCACCAGTCAATAAGCCCTGCCTACTTAAGCTGCTTTTCCATGCATCTTTTAGTGGCCTGCTGTTAAAAAATAAACCAGGCATCCATGTATCTCAAGCCATTTTAGGAAAGCCTTCAACATTAAATACAGGGACTAAAATAGGCAGGAAAAAGAAACAATGCACAGGCACACCTTCCTATATATCCCCCAACAGCTATCTTCAGAGATAAAAGAACAAATAGACACATAAAAAGAGTAATATGAAAAAAGGAAGAGTCAGAGAACAAGAAGGACTTCTTGTAAATTATAAATGCAACAGTTAAAATTCAATAGCAAAGTTAATAATTGTTTGGGAACATCTCAGAAAGCTGAAGAACATCAAGGAGAGAAATGTGAAAATACTATTATATATCTTATATTGCTTTCTATATTAAAGAAAAAGCTGCATCCAATCAATTTATCTGCTCATTTATTTATAAATATTTATTGAGTACCTACTATGTGCTATGCACTGTTTAAAAGACACGCAAAATTCCTGTCCTTCTAGAATTCCCATTCTAGGTGTGAGAGCTTGATATTAAAATTCTTTAATAAATGATATGATGTCAGATATAAAGATAAATGAGACAGAAGATGTTATGGACTGAATGCTTGTGTTCCCTCAAAGTTCATAAACCCTAACTGCAATGTGATGGTATTCGGAGGTGAGGTAATTAGGTCATGAGGGTGGAGCCCTCACAATGACATTAGTGCCCATATAAGAAGAGACACAAGAGATCTATCTCCCCCTCCACCATGTGACTACACAGCAAGAAGGTGCCTATCTGCAAACCAGGAAGCGAGCCCTCACCAGATACCGAAGCTGCCAGCACCTTAATCTTGAACATTACAGCCTCTAGAACAATAAGAAATAAATGTTTGTTCTTTAAGTCATCCAGTCTATGGTATTTTGTTATAGCAGCCTGAGCTGACGGATACAACAAAAGAGGGAGATAGAGAGAGAGCAGAAACATTTTAGACTGGGTAGTTAGGCAGACTATCTAGGAAGGCAACATCTGGGGGAATTCTGAAAGAAGCCAGAGAGGTTGCAATGGAGTGCCAGAGCACAGTGCAAAGGCCCCGAGGTAGTAGCATTCTTTGTTATTGTCAAGCAAAAGCAAGGGGCCTGTGCCAATGGAATAAAGTACTTGGGGAGTAATAGGAAAAGGAGCCAAAGAAGCATCCAGATACAGATCATGTAGGGCATATTATACCAAGGTAATGATAACTTTGTAGGTTTAGTTCAGGGGCTGGAAAATTTTTTTCTGTAAATGACCAAATAGTATTTCAGGCTTTGTAGGCTGGATGATCTCTGTCACAACCATTCAATTCTGATGTCACTGTGTGAAAGCTGCCATAGACAATGTATAAACAAATTGTGGCTGTGTTCCAATAAAACTTTATTTACAAAAGCAGGCAGTGGGCCAGATTTGGCCCTGTGGACCATATTAATCCTTGTAATTAGTCTAATTGTGTTGGGAGATCATTGGAAGGTTATATGTGCTGCCACTTTTCCATTTTTTCTGTGAAATAAGAAGCAAGGTCACTATCTTACAGATGATGTTAAATGTCTGGGGAGACAGAAGTCTGTAATTGCCACCTTAAACATTGATTAGGAAAATAAATTTGGATTGTCAGACCACATACACAGAGGGCTCATATCTCCTTGTGGTCAAATGTAATGAAAACCAGGTAAACATTTGTTTTTTATTGTTGTTGGCAATGGTGGTGGTTCCTCTGTTTTATTTTGACCACACATTTGCACAGCACTCATTGTGAATTAGGTGCTATTCTAGCACTACTAACTGACCTAACTTCTGTTGCCCGGATGTATCCAAGAGGAAGTGGAGAGTTGGATCAGCCAGAATGGGGAACTGCAAGGGAAATAAAGGACAGAGAAAAGGGTAAGGGAGTCCAAGAGAGTGATTAGAATGATGGACCCATGGAATCCAAACCAGGTAACCTGGAAGTAAGGACAGGAGTGGCTGATGAACAGGAAAAGGATGGTGGGGTGAGTGGATTGAAGGTTCATTGGTGTTAAAATAAGGTGGATGGTTTACTACCATCTTCTATAGGAATGTAGCACCAACATTATTTCCCTGATACATAGAGAGTCTTGGTTTTATGAATAGATGGACCTAAGGTTCACCTTTGATACGATAATTTTACTAAAATCCCAACTTGATCACGTATGTCTCAGAAATGTAAGCAGCTCTCTCCACTGCCTCCATGATAAGGTCTTCAGACTGAGCATTCAAGTGGGCCTACAACATGGCCCTCAGAACCTTTTGAAGGCTTGCTCCTCGCTGGTCTCATTTGTAAATTCTCTGCTCTATCTAAATTGCACTGATACTCTCGTGAATACACCAAAGGCAACACAGCCTACAAGCTTTCAGGCACACAATTTTAACCTCCTTAAAAGCCATCACCCCATTTCTCAAATTGATACTTAACTTTCAATAGCCAACCAAAATTCCACATCCTCTCTGACCCTTTCCTTGAATGTGTGAGATTGAACTCAATATCATGCAACCTTCATCAATTAAGCGTTTCCAATAAGCCTCTTAAGCCTAGGGGTGATTCATATTCATTTGTATCCCTCATGACACCCAGATATATCATCCACAGAGCAGAGCATGTGCTCGATTACTTGTATTTTATTTGGAATATTACCTTATGAAAAGCAAAATGTCCAGACTTCCATAGAGATACCAGAGAAAAGAAATTATATCACTAGAAAATAATTTAAATTCTGTGGATAAGGGACAATTATCAAATAAGCCAAATATTTCTTTATTCTCTTAATTTGAGTTGTATAAAAACAACAGTAAGAGCCAGTGTGCACACATGTGCACAGAGGGAAGGAAAACTCAGTGGAAATCAAGTAGGGATAAGGGGAGGGCAGGAGAGGGGCAAAAACCTACCTAACAGGTACAGTGAACACTATCTGGGTGACGGGCAGCTTATAACCCTGTCTCAAGCATAACAAAAAGTCATCCATGTAACCAAACAAACATTTATGCCCCCATAATATTTTGAAATAATAAAAAGAATAATAATAAATAAAACCTGTAGCACCTTTAAAAAAGGATGTAGTTAAGAAAAACAATGATTTTCATTAGCAAATATTTTTCTTAAATTACATAAAGGAAATTATCAAAGGGGATAAAATTACAAAAAAAGATACCAAAACTCTCCAAAGCTTGTCACTTTTACAGAAATATTTTTATAATTTCACACTATTTCTTTCCAGTATGTTTCCCTGTGCATATACTTTTTAAATATAATTAAAATCATACTAGACACAAAACCACATATTCTGCCTTTTTTCACTTAGATTTATAATATAATAATTTCTTCTTACATTATTTTTTGAAAAAAATATTCACAGTACCTTACTCAGAAAAAAAAAAACTACCCTAAAGAGTTGTTCCTCGTTTCAGCTGACAAAGACACTTTTGGGGGTAGCTTTCAAGATTAACATCTCTTTGAATGACAAGCTAACATCCCTGAATGATAGTGAGTCACCTCTCAAAAGACCCTGCTTTTCATTTCTCATTTTTATACTTATAAAACTGATACATTCCTAGTTCTTATCATTTGCCAGCATTCTAACTGGGTTTTTACCCCTAAGAGACATAAGCTTCATTCATGCATGGATCCAGGGTAGTTTAGAATATTTTTTCCCCAACATATGACAACACATCTAATTCGCTAAGGTAGTCAATAGTATTATCATACAGGGCTATTTACCAACATTTCATTAAGAAAACTCACAGTGTGATGTTTACAAGAAAACAAATGTATTTTTTCATATCATATAGCATACATTAGTAATAACTATGGACATAAACTATTCAGTATGACCAGACCCAGATTGAAATAACATCAGTAAATCACTAACATAATTGCAAAAACAGTAAATGCATAGTAAGAAATGGAAATGACAAAAGGCCCAATATTTGCTGAAGTCACTGTCATCTGCAATTTGCAACAGACAGTTCTATTGTAAATAACGTAGTTACTAGTGGGGTCACTTGTCCTGACCTTAAGAACCCCTTGGAAATGACAATTTGAATCAAAACTGTGGTTTTCTAAAGCAGCCATTTTTGTAATCACTGATCCCTAGAACAGGAATAATAAATTGCTCACTCCTCAAAATATATTTCTCATTCTAATAGAACATAACCAGAAAAAGCCTCAGATATTCATGAAACATGTTGGGTTTTCGGCATCACATTATCCTGTGGTGCTCTGCAATCAATTACTGTTATACCACCATCATTAATAATTTTCTTAATGAAAATGATTCTGTTGATCTCCGTTGTATTTTAATTATCAGAGTTAAGCATAATTACACTGCAGCTCTGAGCTGGCATGTGGACTCCTTTAGGGCGCAATTTTGTTTTAACACACTGATAATGTAATTTTACATTGTGTCAGTTTGTTTGGTTATTATCCAGTTGTACAATTCCACTGTATTCCTGATAACAGATAATAACCTTAGTACCTCCTATATCCTGAAGTCATTTAAAAAGCAATATTGGAATTCTGAGACTAGCTAACTTAATCGCCTTATGATTTTATAATTCCCAATGCTAAATATTTGGTTCAGGCACTCACTCTCTTTTAAGAATACTGTAAAAGTAGACAACAGTTTTACATTTTCTATGAACTACTGAATAGTTAAACAAATGCTTACTATGTGAGCACAATTTTTCCTTTTAAATTAGTTTATTATTTTTATAATATTATACCCTGTAGGTAAAGTTAAATATTAACTTGTAGGCTACTTTGAAAACTGGCTACCACATTAGACGAAGTTGTTGTTTGAAAACTCTAGTAACATGCAACGGATCTTCTATTTTAAGGTAGAACATGGTTCACACATTTGCAAGAGTACTTATAATGAAAGATCTTTGTTTTGAGAACTTAACATAGTCAGTGTGCAAAAAGTTGCTAGATCATATTAGAATTCCTGTCATTACTTCAACAGTGCCTAATATAGGGCCTGGAACACAGAAGACAATCAAGAAAGGGTTAAATTAATTAATTGCAAGGTTAAAGGTATGCAAACCAGAAAATCTGAAACTTCGAAGATGGTCATAGAATGGTTTTGAGATTGGTGTGCAGTCTTCTACATGATTTTAAATTTCTGTGGTCTTAGAAGCAACAGAGAAATTAGCATAAGGTATTGCTGTCACTGCTGTTTTAGTTCTTGAACACTTTCTCTTTAAACCCAAACTAAAGAATAAAAAAAATTGCTGATAAACATGTACGTAAACTTGCCAAGAAGAGCAATAACCTGTAGCCTTGGCCTAGTAAATGGCATCTTCAAAACTCTGCTGATTGTGTAACTGGAAATTGCAGTGATGCTTAAGATTAAATTCCAACTTCATCATGTACAAGCTATATATATTTGAACTTACTTGACCCATATAAACCTAAGTTTATCCATCTGTAAAATGGGAATAGTGCTGCTTGCAACATAAAAGTGTTGTAATGGTAAATAAGAAAATGTATGTAAAGTGATGGAAACAGTGTCTAGAATAGAACAAAGCTCAATAAATAGTAACTGTTATTAATATCAATATCATCACTGCTATCCTTACACTAGCATTTTATATAGAACTTTCATTAAAAATAAAAATATCAAGTGCTCAAGGAAAATAACTCTAAAGATGTAGTCAGGTACAGACTTCTGGCATTCGATTCTGTGACACAGATCTCTGCAGATACATATGGGTTCAAAATGACTGAATGAGACCTGCGGAATTCTTTGCTGCAAGCTCGATATCATATGATTGATGTTTTCTTGTACACATGCTTAATATCAACATGGAGGTATGGCTTCATTTTCTCTAAGTTTGTACCAGCTTATGACCACAAGAGCAAACTGGGCTGAATATAAGATAATCAGCAATGTATTATTGATCATTACATGTGCAATCATGTTTATGGGTACTTCTTCATGAAATCCTGCAAGGTAGCCATTGCTATTCCACTTCACAGCAGAGAGAAACAAGATTTAGACAGGGTAAGTGATTTGTCTAACAGTACATATGAAATACAGATTTTCACAATGATATTGCACGTTCACATATAAAGAAATACTCTGTGGTTAAGAGGAGAGTGAGAGTTAAGTTGATACTTTTTCCCTCTCTTGAAGGACAATGTTTATTTTCTTAATCTGGAGAACTGGAGAATCTGGATACTTTGAAATAACAGCTACATACGAAACTGAATAATGTAATTATCCCTGATTTGAAATGAACTGAGCAAACAAACACAAATGGAAGATGCTAAAGGTTTAATTTTGAACACTCAAAATCATAAAACTCTAAGTAACCTACGTATTTTTCATACAGAAAGGTCACCATAATTTGCAAACCCGAGATAGCAAGGACCATAATGGTATATAAGAAAGAGAGGAAGTAGAGCACCAATGCTCAACAGACAGTGGATTTTTAAGAGTAAGTGGGCAGTCCTTTGCTAATCCTACCTACTATTCAGCAGAGCTCCTTTTAACTTAAGCATGGTCCTTTTTAGTACTTTTCCGCTGAGATAAGAAAATTAGAATTATCTGGAGTCTGTTGAGAATAATGGCAAAAAACAGACGACCCAACAAGTCTGGTCCTTCACTGTCTGGATGACCTAATTACTTTCTGGAATGACAAGGAGTAGGTGAGACGGGCGAAACGTACATCAGATTAGAATGTTAATGCCCAATATTACACTTTTTTTATTTTGATAAAACAAGATGATGGCAGCCTGTCAAATAGCACTAAGTTATATAATATAATTTTATATAATTATTTGATGGACACCTTAGCAATTAAAGCTTTATAGTTATACTTAATTTTGCCACTAGCCCACATTTTAAGAATACTTCAAGAAGCAAGTATGTCTCTTATATGGTCACAGTTACACAGTAAATGACCTATCTTCACACCACATGAAATTATTATCAAAAATCTCAGTCAAGGTATTTTTGCAAAATGTTACACATCTGCAATTGATGAATGTATTTATTCTATTTGTAAATAGATACAGATATGCTGTCAGATAGTCAGGTCCTATAATGATTTTGGCATAGAATTTATAAGCAGTTTATGTTCTTAACTAGAAAACAAATAAGAAATACAATTGTGGCATCAGGAATTTAATTTTCATCCTCAGTGAGAGCTTCTTAGACATCAGGAATAATGTGTTATTCAGGCGCATGGATGTTAGCCCATCAAGCAACCACTCTTTTGTGGCTGCATCTCCTTGGTTTCATTTAGAGAACTGTTTTTCCTCAGTGGCTCATGTAGGGTTAATTCTACTTTTGGGCCCCAGGATGACTGTGATTTGCCAGGAGGAGTGAACGTAATTAATTGGTACATGGATTGGTAAGTAATGTGCTCTAATATAAACTCAGAGAAGTTCTCTTTTCACTCAAGTTGCCATGCTGGTAGATTAAGTCTGGAGCTTGCCACTGCCTGAGGAGAGCCTATCTGAGAATGATGCCCACACAAGAAAGAAGACCCAGGAGACAGAGACAGTCTGGGAGAAAAGTTTGAGCAAAGAAATTGAAGGGTTCCTGAAATCCAGAGTATCCCTGGACTCTCAGTTACATGAGCAGATGAGCCCCTTTCAAGGGAGGGAACACAACACACACACACACACACACACACACACACACACACAATTTATTTTTTCACAAGCCAATTTGAGTGGTATTTCTATCACTTGAAAACAAAAGAGCCCCAACTAATAAATAACATGCACATTATGAAAATGCTTCACACCTATAGAGGTTCAAATTAATAATTGTTAAATCTAAATTGTCAAACCTTTCTACCTACAAAACCCTTTGCCCTTGAGAAGGCTTATCACACATGCAGCCTACGGAGATAGAAGAATTCTGACTCCGTAAGATCCTAGAAGGAGTAGCAGTACTTCCTGGAGTCATATTTTCCATGACCCAAATGATCCCTAGTAAAAATCCCACAATATTAAGGATTCACAGAACTGTGGAACATGCTCTGGGCAAACCGTTCCCTCCCTTTTTGAAAGGTAATCTGAGTACTGGAAATCAGCTTCAGGCCTCTGAAGCCCACGTGAAACAGAGTAGAGTCTGCAGCAGAGTGTTCCAAAGTTTGTTATCCAGAATCCTAGTTCCAACAGCCATTCATTGGAAAGATACTACTATAAGCGATATTTGGTCATGGGGCTTTTTCATTAATCTTAGGGTTCTTTGGAATGCTTTCTGGGAAATGCCACACTTCATATACACTCTTTGTGATTTCTAGGCATAAAGGCCTGAGTGGTTTGAGGATTTACTTATTATTTAACTGTGGCAAGGGGGAAAGGCAGAGTCATGCAGCACAAAGAGCACAGAATATGGAGTTGTCAAGACCTGCATTTGAATTTGGCTCCATTGTTAGCTGTCTATGACCTTGGATGATCCCCGCTACCTCACTAAGTCTCGTGAAAAATGAGAAGAATACTACCTACATTATTGAGCCATTTTATACAACTCAGACCCCAAGGACAAATGTGTGTTTGATCCCCACTCAATCAATTATTAGCCATGTGATCACGGTAAATTACTTACCTACTTAAGTCTCTTATTTACCTTTGCAAAATGGGATAGCATGTTAGTTATCTCATAGGATGTATTAAATAAAAATAAAGATTAAGTAGGTAAATTACTTATCTACTTAAGTCTCTTATTTACCTTTTGTAAAATGGGGTAGTATGTTAGTTATCTTGTAGGATGTATTAAATAACGACTAAGTGAAAAATGCATATATGGTAGTTATTGCAGTGCCTTTTTTTTTTTTTTTGTACAGGCAGCATACCAGACCAGGGAGGGAAGGGTGAATAAGACACAGTCCTTGTTCTCAGTAAATATAGAGTAGATTGGAAAGGCAGGCAATAATAGCTAACTTTTTAACTTCTTTCCTGAACACATAGATTGAAGATCCTAAAACAAGGTGATGGAGAACAATGAGACAAGTGCATACAATTTAGCATGGGAGCATCAAGGAGAGGATTCATGGGGAGCCTAATAATGGTGGCTCTTATCATCAATGTCTAAGGCTAACACATAGTTGGACTCAATGCCTGCTTTATGAGTTAATTAATGAGTTAATGAATTAATAAATTATAAATTATCCCAAATTGTTTATTGCAAAAAGGTTTCAGGTATAACCATAACATAAACATGCAAACACGTTCAAGTTAAAGTACTCCACTGGATACAGGATAACAATTTTGTTGCATAGGTTGAGCATCCCCAATCCAAAAATCTGAAATCCAAATGCTCTGAAGTCTGAGACTGTTTGAGCGCCAACATGACACAACAAGTGGAAAATTCCATACGTGACCTTATGTGATGGGCTGAAGTCAAAACACAGTCAAAACTTTGCTTCGTGCACAAATTAGAAATATTACATAAAATGACCTGGAGGCTAAGGTGTATAAGATGTATATAAAATATAAATGAATTTGTATTTAGACTTGGGTCCCATTCTCAAAATATTTCATTATGTATATGGAAATATTCCACTCCAAAAAAATCCAAACTCTGAAACACTTCTGGTTCCAAGCATTTTAGAAAAGGGAGACTCAACCCATATAACAATTATGTCTCCTAAAAAAATAGCTGATTTAAAAAGGCAATGGATTTAGAGCATGACAGGGGAACATCTATTGTTCTTTCATGCTGTATTGCTATAATGAAGGTAAGATATTGTGCCACAGAAATCTGTCCCCAGCAATTGGTCCTACATTCCAAGGCACCTTTTGTACTTTTTGTACTCTGATTGGTAAACTGATTCACAGTGCTATTTCTTTTCACTATGATAGATCATATTGACATATCCAGGGAAAAATCTCCCTTCCCTTTTGGCTAAAAGCTCCAACCAGCATACCACAGGTATTTCAGGTTATAAAATTAGTGGGTATGAGACCAGAAATTATAGAAGTAAAAGGAGTATAATCAGATCCCGGTGTGCAGATTGTTTTTTTAGCTTGCAAATTCCCTCTTTCCGGTGTTTCAACTTTCAAAGGCTTATGGTAGTTTAGAGGCAATCCTCTTATAAGTGTTCAAATTGTAATGATTATAGGAACAAGTTGTAATTGTTTCTAGCAAGTTTTTAAGAGTCTTTGATGTTATGATTAATGTTTTATATGTTAATATATTGATAGGGGTGCTTATTTGCTTGTTCCCTTGTATGCTTTTATGGTTTCTAGGTTCAATGTGCAAATAAATCCTTGATCTCAGTAGGTCTATTTGGTTAAAAACGAAAGCCGAAAGAAATTAAGCATGAGAAGCACAAGGTTTTGCAGCATTTACAAAGTGAGATTGGGGATTTCACTGTAAGAGTGCAAAGCTAGGGCCCGTGCATGACTTGAATGTGGAGAAAAGTATCCCAAAAGCCACACCACACATGAAGAAGGTTCTGTGCTATGAAGAGTGGGTCCCATGATGTGCCATCATTGAGCTGCAGCTCCTTTGTAGCCAGGGCGTAGCTACATGACACAGTCTAGGTTGATGTCACACTGGGCAAATCAAAAGCAATGCCCTGCCAGCCATCGGCTTCCTTTTTTGTGTTTGCCTCCTGCCTTTCAGAAATCACCATGGGGAAGAATTCTGTCTTTGCAAAGGTTTCATTTCTAGCTATCCTCTCATCATGCATGATTTCAGGAAACCGGCTGGAATGTAGTACCTCCTGGAGCATGTACCCTGACACGAATTGCTAAATTTCAAAAGGATTTCACTTTTGGATAGCTAATTGCTACGAGAGAAATTTAGGGTTTCATCAAACCTATCAATAAAACTAACAGCAAGGGAAAGGTACTCAGGCAAGCCACTCAAACACAGGGTTAGGCAAATGTGTACCGCACTGAGTAATTAATGGTATGACACTTTTTGTTTTATGTTGTACAGAAAAAAACCCAGCATGCTTTACTGAAAATACAGGTTAGAGAAACTCATAAGGGAAAAAGGAAGAGGGAGCATCAAATCATACTTAGTGCTTCCACTCCAGCTCCTCTGGTGCTGTTTTGCAATGCTCAGGTTTCATACTGCCAAAGAGAGAGGGAAATGATCTCGCGTTTACCTTTGCTGTACACAATGCAGTTGTTTTTGTTGTCTTCCACTCCTTGCCAAGTCACATCCAGCAGCCACTTGGGACCAGCAGTCAGCACCATTGGGACCTGAGCCTTTGTCTTCTGTAGAAAGAATGATAACAAACAGATGCCATTTGCTTTCGTTGATTAAAAACTTGAATAATAACTGTACTAATCATTTTATTTTTACAAACAACTAAATCTCCCAAACCATAATCCAAGTCCTTATTCCCCTGTCTCATAATATCTTTTTAAGATGACAGAAGCTGTAAGGCTTTACTGCTTTCACTAATCTGAATGGTAGAATTATTATCAAGGATTTTTTTTTTTTCCTAAATGATACTGGATCAGATCTCCCAGATTAGACAGATCTCTTGTGGCTCTGAATTATAAAGAGAATGCAGATGACTTTCATTGCAAAGAGCAAAGTGTTTAGAAGTGAACTTTAGACACATTGTACTTTACTATCAACAGGATCTCACTATTTCCTGAAACAGACAGGAAAGAATTTAAAGAATCAGGATCCATTTCAAAGCTCTATCCTGAGCAACATTTATATTAGAGTAGGAACATATTCCGAATGAATAATGAAATCCACCCAACCCCCTTTGCTAAGACTGGATATGTAGTCTGACTGTAACTGAAATAATAATAATAATGCTAATGATTCACCAGACATTGTCTCCAGAAAGACTGTCAAAGAGGAATCGTGAATAAATTCAAAAGCAGAGCAACCAAAGCATGACATCCCCGTGCTCTGGGAACCACAGAAGCAGGGAGACAAGTGCTGCAGCTCTAACAAAGTATTTTCAGTGTACATTTTAAATGCAAGGCTCAAAACGTTTATCATTTTTGGCCGTTTGGCACCCAAATTACTTATCTTTAAAACTCTGCTGATGAATTTACATGGCAGGAAATAAACTGGGGAGGAAATAAGTAAGCCTTAGCACAACTGTGCTTCCCCGATGAGTCAGAGTGAACAGGCATACAGACTTTTATCATTCACGAGTCCATGTTCTGTATATCAAACATCATGAAGCCACAACACAGAGTACAATACAAGGGTCTCAAGGTAATTTTTGAACTGAATTTTCACCTAGATATGATCCTGCTAAAGACATCTCAGCCCATTCTGGGACTTTCCCACATGTTATGTGCTATCACAAATTTCCCAAATTGGCATTAACAAGTATTCACTTGAGGAGTTCCATGTAATCTGGCGATTTCAACTCTCTCAGGAGTCTGGAAAACCCATTTCACCCGCCTCATGACAACAATGATAACAACATTGTCATCTGCAAAGCCATATGAAAAACTGTGCATAACATGAATGCTGTCCCATTTCTTAAAGCGTCCAAAAGGTAAAATCTACTATTTAATGGAAAAATCATCTATAATGTATAAATTTAAAAATAAGTCTGAAAAAAATACTTCACAAGAAATGATAAATGCCTGAGGAGATGGCTACTTCAATTACCCTGATTTGATTATTACACATTATATTCCTTTATCAAAATACCACTTGTACCCTATAAATACATACAACTATTGTGTACCCATAATTAAAAATAAAAAATTTAAAATACTTCAAATATTAAAACAGAAATAGTAGCAGTAAGTCAGATCAAGTATAACAAATTCTTGCACATTGATCTTTAATATTCATATTTTAATTCATCTTGGAGTCTTAATTTTTCAACTATGCATCTTGTCTTCATAGTTGGCAAGTATAACCATGAAAAACAGTCATCTGAAAGCCTTGTGAAAAAGAAATGATTTTATATAATACATATATCTTAACAATCTAACCAAAATAGGTATCAAGTTATTCTATTATCAGTCTGATCAACAATTATGGTTTATTCCCATTTTCAAAATAAAATTAGAGGAGAAACAAGCTTCAATCTGAAATGATAGTGATCCAAATCCAATTAAATATTAGTTCTTCATGATGCATATTTTGCTCCTTTTACCTCCAGAGTAAGCCACAGATCAGGACCTTCAGGTGTCTAAGTGGGAACAGAAGAGTCAGGGGAGGGAGTCTCCCTTTTCTGTAAACCTGTGTGTGTGTGTGGGTTACCTAGTGGTCTTATTTGTAACATCCACTCTCTTCTGATGTTAAATAACAGATTTCAAAACAGGCACCTGGTCTTATTTCTACTGGATTCTCTTATTTCATGAAAAATAATTCTCTTGAATTGTTTAATCTTTTCATTTTATAGTACTTAAAGCCATATGAAGTTCTACATAGTAAATAAGCTCTTATGATTTATCACAGATAATATAAAAATAAATATTGATCACTTACATTCTTTAGGGAATCTTTTGAAGTAAATCAATGAATTTGCCAATATCGTAATCATTCATTCATTTCACAAATAAACAGACCCAAGCCTGTACTTGGTGCTAGGCATATGAGCAACTCTTTTTTGTTGAAGGATACAGATAAATAAAAAAAAAAAAACATTCAATGTACTGTGAAAAGTACCACGGAAGGAAGTGCTAAGACATGTGTAAATTGTTTTAGGGTCAACCAGAGCAAGGTAGAAACTTCTGTCCTGCCAAGTCAGAGGGGATACCATAGAGGAGGCAACATTTAGGCAAGATTTTAAAGGATAAACAGGAAGAATTTTCAGTTGCTGGAAACAGTGTGGGCAAAGGCTGAGCAGTATATAAGAGAGTGGAAATACAGGAAATAGTGAGTAGTTCTGGGGCTCTGGTTTAATTTCTTACACAGTCTTTTGAACTTTTCTTGGTATGTAGAAAGCACAGAAAAGTATTAGCTATCATCATCATAATCATCATTAATATTATCATTACTGATAAATGGAAAGGACATAATAGCAGATGTGTCTGGCGAGGTAGATTAGAAATAGATCTTGAAGGACCTTTACATATTGCACAAAACCTTTTGTGTATAATTCTATAAGAAGAAGGAAGCCAATAAAGATTTTTTTTTAAGCAGACAGAATACAGGTACTACTATTTATGATATTTATGTAAGCATTTTGTTAGATACTTCCCTTTCTGACCTACTCTTCATATATTTTCAGATAATAAAATTGCAACTGAAAGATTAAATAATTTCTCTTAGGTCACATAGTTGGTAGAGGCACAGCCAATATTATATTTAGCTTTGATTCTAAACACTACAACTCCTAGGGTGACTAACCATCCTAGTTTACATGGGACCAAAGGGTTTTCACAGGAGGCTGTACTTTCAGTGCTAAACTCAGAAAGTCCTGGGCAAACAGGGATGTGTTATTCACCCTAACCCGACCACTACTACTATTAAGACAGTATTAGTGGTTTATATCTATTGAGCACTTGTGAAATATTGGCTGTTAAGGTAAGTACTTCACCTGAATGATCTTTTTTGATTTTTAGAACTCCAAGAGTTAGTACTATTAGCATTTTTTCCATTTTTACACATAAGCAAATTAAGGCTTAGAGGAGTTGATTTTGTGACTCAAGTAAAAGTAGCTGATTAATATCTTTACTTAATGGTTAAGTTAGGCATTATATCCTTTGAAACTTTGGCAAACATTATTATGCCTGGGCACAGGTAGAATCAGATATATTAAGAAATTGAACTGAAGGGCAAACAATTTCTTTTACACCAAATCAATAAAGCAGAAGCAAAAATGGAGCAAAGACCTGCTGAAAGCTATACCCAAGCAGTAAAGTAAATAATAAATAGATAAAAAATCTCAAGGGACCAGTTATTACAGTTTTGAGAAGGTAAGTCAATTTCTCTCTGAAGAAGTCAACTTTTGTAGAGATTGACTGCCTTCAAAGAAGATTACTAAGTGTGAGAAGGAAGGAGTTAGCCAGGATTATATGAAATCTACACTCCAGAAAAATCCATGCATAGAAAATAACAATAATATCCACTTTGTTCATTAGCTTCACTTTCCCACGTCTCTCTCTAACACAAGAATTCATAAAATTCCAGAATATTAAGAGCTGAAAGCAACTTTAAAGCTCATTGCATTTAATTCCCTGATTTCACAAACAGGGAAAGTAAGGCCAAGATTTTTATCTAGCATCCCACAAAGGGTACAACTGGCACAGAATGTTGGGAAAGGAGAACAGATGATAAAAAGTGTGGTAAGCAGGACTGTGGCCTCCTAAAGATGGCCATGTCCTGACCCTAATCCCCTGGAACCTGTGAATATATTACCTTACTTGGCAAAAGGGATTTCAGAGATGTGATTAAGTTTAGGACCACGAGATGGTGAGATTATCCTAGATTATCCAGATGGGCCGAGTCTAATCACATAAGTCCTTAAAAGTAGAAGTGAATGGCAAAAGAGTAAATCAAAGAAATTCCACATGAAAAAGATCCCACCTGCCCTTGCTATCTTTAAAGATGGGATAATGAAGCCAGAAATTAAGGAACGTGGTGGTGTGTGGAAACTAGGAATGACCCCTAGTTTACAGGAAGCAAGAAAACGAAGACTTCAGTTCTACAATCTCAAGGTACTGAATTTTACCAACAACCCGAACAAGTATGGAATATATTCTCTCCCAGAACATCCAGAAAGGAACATATCCAGCTGACATCTGGCTTTTAGTCTTTTGAGACCCATAACAAATTTCTGACCCACAGAACTGTAAGACAATGAATTTGTGTGGTTTTAAGCCACCAAGTTTGTGGTAATTTGTTTTGGCAGCAAATAGAAAACTAATACAAAAGGTATTCAGATTTACCGACTTAGAGTTAAAGCAAAAATGACTAAAATTCCTTATCACATGTGCCCCAAAGTGTGAATCAACTTTCCCTTAGCTGGAAAAACATCAAATCTACATTGTCATTCCACAATCATTATTCACTTATTTGTAAGTCATTAGATTTATTTAGTGTTCTCGTTTTAAAGTAAAAGAAAACACACAGTGGTGACTAAAATAATTCCTGCTTATATAATTGGTGATTTAGAACATTTCCTGAATCACCATTGACTTTTGTCAAGGTATAACAAAAGGACATGATTGTTTCTGGAGTCAAATTACCGAGGTTTGAATCCTGCTACATGCTATCTGAAGCATCTGTGACCAGAAAAATCACTTAAATTTTCTGAGTCTCAAAACATATTAATACATCTCAGCACTGGCGATAACAATTTTTATTTCAGAGGCTGTTGTGTAAAGCAACTAACTAGCACGAGTGCTTAATACTCTCTACAAATGTACATCAAACTTTTGCTGAATAGCTACATGAATAAATGAATTAAAACATACAGAAAGCCTTTACGGAATCCCTATTATTTCTCAGGCACCATAATGCTTGCAGTGATTAGCATAGACGTCAAGACAAAACCTCTTTATTATCCAGTTTAATGATTGTTGATAGTCATTAGTGCTATTGATCAATTATTTCCACCTCTCCACTTTCCAGCTCTCTTTTAAAGTTAGGTATAAAGATATAGCTTTACTTGACCAATAAAACTAAAGAAGTGACTTGTGTCACTTCCACACAGAATCTGTAAAAGCCACTGCCTTTCCCAAAGTGATTGTGGAAGCAGGTAAGGAGACGGAACCCCTGGGAACCACACTGGTCATGTAGCAAAGAAAAGAAAGAACTGTTTTTATGTAAAAAGCTATTATGATATTAGGGTCACTTGTAACCTTAGCTTATCCTCACTTATACAAAGAATTTCTTCATTTTTTTTCCATTTTGAAATAACCTATGGGCTTTCATAGGTTAAAGTTTACACTTTATGGCTATCTAGGCAGTCTCTTTCAGTAATAAATCAATTCAAGGTACATAACAAGAGCTTTGAATTTCACTTAAACCGGAATGTTCTCTTTTAAAAAAAAATCTCGTGCACTTTTGAGGCTCTACACTGTAAGTTTAAAAATTCTGCACTCCAGGACATGGTTTGAACCCAGAGTTTCACGTTTAGACAGCCCACAACTAGACAAACTTGACAAGGACAAAATGGGTCAAAAGTGTCATTTCTTAGGAATAATTAAAATCATCTAATGTGGATAAAAGAGGTCAAACTAGCATCCACTTCTCACTAACCTTTGGAGTTACTGGACCGACAAAGGAGGTAGCCTTCAATAAATGTTTATAGTCAAGCCAAAAGGTTAATGGAGATAAAAGTAGACAGCCCAAAGGTAAAGAATAGAGGAGAATTCTAACCCAAGAAATTGGTGACATAATGTTGTCCTAAGGATTCCAAATTTTGCTGGTAAAATTTGTTGAGGATTTCCAAAATGAGGGTTAAGGAAGAGCTCGAAGTCATAGAAAATTTTCCTGTGAAAAGAGCTTGTCTTTACATTGCATCCCTTCAAAAGAATTAGAAGTGTTATCTGATGAAAAATTGGCCTCCATTCACTTTAGTTTAGAATATATAACAGAATACCATTAGAGAGTCTCACACCAGTGCCATGAAATGTAGTTTGATGCCGTTGAAAATGCTCTTGGTGTGTTGGTTCTGTAACAGGATAATAGGTCAGAAGAGCTGATGCCTCTTTGGCAAAATGCTACTGTTTTAACAATTCATAGCTGTTTCTATTCTCTCAGCTACAAAGCATATTCAATAATAGGCCTAGAAAATTTTCAGAATTACTGTAGACATTAGATTTATATAGTTAGAACCAAACCCACACACATACACACACATACACATTTTCTTGCCCTTAGAAATTAGAAATTTCTTCCCCCTAACTAAATTATTCTGCACATTTAAATGAAAAAATGGTACTGTATGTGATTTGACCTTGTACAACCATACAGAAAATGTTATACAGTAAAAGTTTCAGTTAATGTAGCCAAGTAGTTCTCCACACTGGAATTCAATTCAAATTCAATCTGACAGTCATGAAAATGTTGTATCACTCTCCTTTTAACTATGTTAAGTCTCTAGTGAAAACGAACTTGAATTTAAAAATTTCCTTCACCATCAGCCCATCCTATGAAGACATAGCAACTTATAACACAAGTCATACGACAACTTAAAATCTTGGAAGTAACTGGACTGGGGAAAATACGCCAATTAATAATTCAAAACTCTATACAATTGTATTTTCAGTAATTCTGAGCATGGAATACAGTCTCAACATTATTGATTTGACTGGAACCATATAACTTTTAGTATGATAATTTCCACCCAACGAAACAGTGTTTTTTAGTAAATGTCATTTAAAAAGTTATGCACGAATCTGTGTGCATGTTTGCACTTGATGCTAATGAGGCAAAGAATTTTTTTTCTTTCTTTCAGAAAATAGAGTTTCATTTTAAACAACAAAAAAAGACACTCCATGTGAGTCTGTAGAATCAACATTTTTCATGCAATGTAAAAACAGGTTCTTACAAATAACACTGGAATATTCTCCGTAACTAATTCTAAATATTCAGACATAACCAGGTATGTCATGTGCGTCCATTAAAATCACGTGTTTCCATTTAAAAATGGAATAAAATAGATAAAATAGCCACTGAACTACTTTGGGATGTCCCCTCTGTGAGACTTGCAGCCCTCTTTTTGTTTACTGTGTCTAAAAACAAGGTGTA
Organism: Lepilemur ruficaudatus; assembly: GCA_963574885.1. Lineage (NCBI taxonomy): Eukaryota > Metazoa > Chordata > Mammalia > Primates > Lepilemuridae > Lepilemur > Lepilemur ruficaudatus. Next base: position 106,750 of record CAUYRT010079201.1, read on the forward strand.
TATGTGTGTCTGTGTGTGTGTTTGTTGTGCAAACAGATCTAAACAAGTAACTTAGAAAAATTCCAAACTCATACCAAGAAAAACTCTTATCTGTAGTTATTGTCTGGAAAATAACAAAACTCAACTTCATAAAACATTATCAAATTCGCATTGTTTGAAAAAAATTGATACGGCATACATATTGTCAAACATAAGCTCAAAGATATTAAGAATACTCTTAAATTATTATAGAAAAGATATGAAAAGGACAAATGGGAAGTACGGTAACGTGCTATAACAAGAACCACTACACTATATCATTAGGCACAGAACAGATTTATGAATGGAGATACCAGAAAGATTTTATTAGAAGAGTGTTTTTCTTGAGCAAGCTTCTACAAAATATCCTTTAAGAACAGCTTGAGAGTGAAATTCCAAAGAACTTCTGCTAACAAACGTCTTCAAGTAGACTGTGGTATGTGGGAATCTCAAACATGATCAGAGACTTTTGAAAAACAAAATGAGTGTGAAATAAAATGATAGAATTCTTGGCTACTATGTCCATACTCCTTATGTCAGACGGTTTTATCTCTCTGAACCAAAAATTTAAATAATCATTATCTCTGAGGTATATTTGCTTTGAGTTCTCAAAATTGTTGGAACATATTATCTTAACATGAGTCACTGCTTGAATATAGGAATTTCAGTATAAGAAGTAATGATCTTGTTAGAAAAGGAAACACAAATAGTTCTATATATATGTGGGTTATTAAAAACAATCTGCCTCCAAATAGGAATAATTATTTCATGATATTTAAAAATAATATAAAATTATTATTCAAGATTACTGTAAAGATACAGATATTTCATTTTTCCAACTGGAAGAATCTCTAAACGAATAATAAACATCTAAGTTATTCAGATATTTATTATAGTTTCATTTTCCAAAAAGAATAGACTCATTTCTCTTTCCCTTTTGCCAACTTCACTCCCACAGTCTCATCTGTTCTCCACATACATTTGGCTCCAAAGAGGAACTATTCCCTCCAAGCTGGCAATCATTAACTTCAACCTTTTATTTTATACAGCTCTGAAAGTCACAGGGTGTTTAAGGAGTGTTGTTTTGATCCTGGCAGAATTTCTGGGCTTGCACCTAGTGCAATGTGCAAAAAGTGTGTCAGCGCTGAAACTCTGGGATGGAGAAAGTAAATTGCTCTTGAGTGGCCCTTCTTACATAAGGCTGTCACATAAACCTGTGGCAGGGTTCAGGAATCCAGAGAGCTACAGTACCAGCTGTGTGCCCTGGGGCCAGTCACTTAACCTCTGAAGGTCTCATCTTTCTCCTCTGTAAGGTGATCTTATATGTCCTTTACAGCTTGATAATGATATTATTATAAGACCTTCTACTGTTGAATGCCCATCAAACCTAACTCAAATTCTAGATATGAAGGAGGATATATGCATGAAAATTCAACACATTGACTTACACTTACTTAAGGAAATGCTGCTGTTTTTATTGGTGAATCAGTAAATACTCCATTTTGATTTACTGTATTTTGATTATTTTAACCCTCTCATAGAAAGTGGTGTGGTTAAAATAAAAACGTTAGTCTGAAGAATATGGAGAGTTATGTAAAGATGTATAGATACATTCAACTGTTAATGGCTTATTAAGTCAAAAAGAAAAATAGCAATCAATGCTGTTTAGCAGTCTCTATTTGAGAATTATCCCAAAGGCATACGATGTAAGAGAGGAAACACTGTCCTGTAACAAAGTCATCCTCAGATGCTGTGTCCATCCTTCATGAATTATTCTGCTGCAATATGAAATGAATCTTTCAGTCACCATTCTGAGTCCTTCCTTCTTATTACTGTTTTAGCCAACCTTAACTTCTGCCAAAAAAGAGGGCAATTCCAAATTCTAATATTAACAATACAGTAAATTTAAAAACCATATATATATATTTATTACATGTTGTTTTCATGATTTGTACTCTTATATCCGTCTATGACCATAGACTATTAAGAACTCACATATTTTGAACTTAAAATATACCTCATATTATGATATTTGAAATTGATGGGAAAAGTCTATGTCAAAACTGAAAGAACAGGAATAAGAAGGGTATCCTTCTCCAGAGGGGGAAAAAAGTGTGGAATTATTAAACTATATACTAAGTGCTGTGATAAATATAGTACCTTTTGGGAAGACAGATTTTTCTGAGACAAATAATTGAAAGTCAAGTTACTGAAAATCAGGCACAAAAAATTAAAATCTTGGCAAACTAGTTGGCAGAAGTATGAAAGTGTTAGAGTAGTCGAACAAAGCTTATCTAATCTGTGAGACATTTTAGTGACAAAAATATTACACACACTCGTATTAAGTATCTAAAGTAAAAGTCTGACCATAAGGATCGTATGTGTGTGCATATATATATTTGGTTATCAACAGATTCAAAAAGACTATACGAATACTACACTTTCAAAGAGTAAAAGCCAAGTGCCCAACTCACTGGGGGTTGGCCCTCCCCTCTGGAGGTAGGCTGCCTTGTTTTCCACAGGAGAGACAATGAGAATAGGACTCCAAACAAATTCATCTCTCTGTGCTTCCAACACAGAAGACCTTTGTTCAGCCTGGGGCAACTAAAGGAGAATGCTGTGAAGTCAGAAGCAAATGAGATAAAGCTTTATTAATATTGTCCCTGGAAAATTTCTCAAGTCTTATTTTTTATTATAATTAATTTTCCATGGGATGCTATTTATGAGAGGCAATGTTCTGTGCTTATTGTAAACTTAAACTTTTGTATTAAAATATTTAATTTCTTAATCAAGTATATTTTGGAGAATATTCTCAGTAATAAGAGAAAATTCAATTGTAGTAAATGCTTTCTCAATTCTCTATCCTATCATATCCTCTACTAAAAATAGAAATATGAATAAAAGCAGCAATGTGTACATTGCAAAGGATAATTAAATGAAGTTAACATGGCAAACTAAACTATCTATTAAAACTTAATGGTTGGGTGCAAATATCAGTGGGTTAAATTCTGCATTTAGTTGCATGTGGATTATAATGAAGTTTGCAACAAGTTGTTTTATATAGTCCAGATGTGGATTTTGCCAGATACAAAATATAACTTTACAAATAAAATCATTCCAATTAGTCATAACTAATCAGCATTGTATTTGGATTTCTCTATATTGTTTCTATTTTGAAAGTGGTATTTAGGTTATTCTGCTCTGAAAATAATCATTTTAAACTTTTACAGAATTAAGTATGCTAATTATCTATTCAATAACATTTATGGAATATCTATCACATAGAAAACCCTAAAAATAAAGAGATTTTTTTTCATTTTGAAAAATGAATTACATTTCCTCTAGATGCTCACAATGTATTTTTTTTTCACCCACAAGATCAAAAGGAAGAGCTCACAATGTATTGATAATAAAAATATCTAAATGGCATACACAGATTATTTAAATAAATATTGCTAATCAAGCTCATTATATTTTAAGTCTATGAATGATACATTTGGAACTGCAATGCGGATTTGATGGTCCATGACCAAATGACAGTGTAGGAATAGATAAGAAGTGGTTTATAGACTCATTTTTATGGCTAGAAGGGATCTTCGTGACAATTGAGGACTCTGCTTTAATTTTACAGTTAAAAACACAGAGGCTTTCTCTAATATAAACTGAAAGCCTATAAAATGTGGATTATATTTTTATTAATATAATTATGTCTAAAACTTAATCATAGTGATCTTTTATATGTATATTTTGGTTTATGCCATGTACTCCACATCTATTCAACATCAGTTTACTGCAAACTCATTTAATTTCTGACTGCAAAATAAAGTATATCATAAAAATAAATAGAAAATATATTTTGAGAAATATTTCAAAAATTGAAATATTTTTAGAAATACAACCAAGATGAATACATACACATTATTTTAAATATATAGTCGTTAACTTAATACGCTTTATTAAAAAATGGTCAAGAGATGGTTTAAAAACTTGCATTTTGGGGCCAAGCTGATTGAGACTGCACCACGTCTCCATCACTTAGTGGCTGTAGACCTTGGACAGGTTATTCAACTACTCTGCATCTCAGTTGCATCGTCTTTAAAATAAATATAATAAAAGTATTTATGTCATAGCATTATTCTGCTGATTAAATGAGGTAGTATATGTAATGTGCTTAGGCAGTGCTGGGCATGTCATTCTATACAAGCATTTGGCATCTCTTTCTAGCATTCCTAAAGAAATCTGTTTCCATAGAAGTGCAGAATTCCAAGTAAAACAAGAATTTTGGCTGCCTATAAAAGTGATACGTCGCCTTAATATATGATTTAGAGCATTTTATTAGCAGTAACTATGTATTAAAATTCTAGATGCTATATTACTTTTAAAGTTAATTTTTACAATTCTATGAAAGATGGTTATGCCCATTTATATACATTAAAAACTGAGAGTCTGCAAAGTTAAACAGCTTGTCCAAATTCTCATTGCTAGAAACTGCCTTAATCATGAATTGCCTTCTGTTTTTCTCTCAGCATATCTGTAAGAAACTGAGCTCTGACTATGGTGTTAAAGCAATGAGAATCTCCTTAGGAATTGTGTTAAATATCAATTCTTCATGTCCATGAAAACTAGCTTAAATGATCTTCCATGAGTCAGTGGTTAGCAGTTTCTGTTTTACATTATGCATGATTCCTAGCTGCACTTTGTATAAGCTAATTGCATGGTGCCTCATTAATAATCTTCAGGGTTTTTCGAGCTGTGAAATTTATAGCTTTTGTGGTGAATTATTTCTCACATCTGCACAGTTTGGGGTCTTGTAAGTCTAGTTGAGATACTAAATATCAATATCAGGCATCAAGTAGGAATAAGGGGAAAAGACTGAACATAGTCTAGTTAGTGATATAAAAATATTGAAAAACAGCTAATACTTTTTAATATTTTATTTTTATAACTGCAGGCATTTTTATACCTGTAGAGATGATTATCATTACAATGGCTAAAAAATAGCCTATACAAATGTTTCTGATGGTAAGTAGAATTCATGATGAGATTCAAGATGTCTTTAGGCTAAAATTCACTCAATTTAGCACTGATTGCACCAGAACAAATGAAGGATATTCTCTTGGTGCTCACCTAGTCAACAGCCATAGTAGGGCCTCTTCCCAGTACTCTGTGGTGAGGTATGAGCACGCAATCTGGGAAGCAAGGCAGTCCAGCCAGCCTTCAGGCCTGCAGGTCAGTTCCACTCCGTAGAACCTCTGATGTACTCACGTAGGGAACTCAACTGCACTGTGAAATCTTGGCTCACTGATGAAGAATTTTCCACTTAAAGAATCTTTCAGTTTGAGTATCATTAGTATGATCCTCAAATTAGATTTGTGTTATTCACAGGTAGTCAAAAAGAAGCCTCAGTAAAAAGCAGTATGTGGAGATAGTGCAGAGGTGGCAAAAGGTAGTTTTTTTTGACTCAGTGGGTCTAAAACCAAATAGTTCAATTGCAATTTAAATATTATTATGGCATACTCACAACAATGCGTTTCTAGTATGTGATGAGCATGACAAGGGAAAGCAGCAGAAAACTCAGTTCATACATTTATGGGTTTTATGGGGAAGCAATGAACACAGTGCCCAAAAGCTTGGGTTCCGGAGCCAGATTGCTTGAGTTTAAACCCAACCTTTGCTACAATCTATGGCAGGATCTTGGTCAAGTAGCTGCACTTCTCTATACATCAGTTCCATTATTATTACTATTATTACTACGCCTCATGGGGCTGTTGTGAAGATTAAATAAGTTAATGCTTATAAATCACTTAGACTTATACCTGAAAAATATTAAATTCTCATTTGGAATTACTATGTGTAATGATTTGGGGAAATGGGGCAAAATTAAGAAATAATTAAATTTCTGTGAAAAGTCCTATACCAATTTATTCTGTTCAATGTCAACAGAATGATCAGTATATCATAGCTATAAATGTGTAAGAGATTTCACTACTTTGACCAATCTTTTTAGTTTTTATCTACTAAGTAGACTGGCTAGTGGGGAGACAATCTTACCACTGCTAACACAAGGAAAAGATTTTAATGGCAACTCAATGTTAGTTGAATAAAATCCTACTTTGAACAATGAAAAGCTCTACTTATTGGTTATACAATAATATACTACTCTGATTGAGTTACTCCAAATTTCCTACCAGTAGTTTTTACTACTACCTATAAGATGTAAAAATTAGCTTGTAGGGCATTTGGGAAGTAGTTTGAGAAGGGTCTGGCCACTGAATTTCTAATTATGCTACTTCCCTGCATTGGATTCTAAATAGAGAATTCCTTATCTAGTACAAAAATTTTAGAATATGCAATTTTTTTCTTACACCATATGCTGTAACAAAGCCTTAAATATAAATACCATAATCTTAAGTACTTACTTAATTTATTCTATGTTGTTTCATTTGTCAATTAAAATCAAGCCAAACCAAAAACAAAGCAAAATCCCCCATGATTATAAAGACCATGACCTTTTCCTTATGTAGTTATTATTTCATGCTAGTGATACATATTTTCAAAAATGATATGGAAATTCACTAAACTTAGGTTTGGGTCTAACTGTGTCACAAAATGGTTCGATTACTTTGAAAAAATTAATGACTTCCCGAGCCAGTTTCCTCGTTTGTAAAGGAAAAGACCAGGGACTCCATAATGTCTAGGGCACCTTCTGGCTCTAAGACTTCATGTACTTTAGATAGAAGAAACTCATTAACAGGCTTGTCTAGTGTTTTTCAGTCTTTTTAAAATCTCTGTTTTCATTTCTTGATGTTAAAAACAAATTCATGGTCTTTAAAATTTAGCAATTTAAATAAGCACAGTGACTATAAATACAAATGTCACAACAGGGCCTCACTCCCTAGGAACAAAGATAGAATCCCTTCTACAAATACATGCACTTCTCTGCACCCTCTCTGATGGAGCTTCTCCTCCATTACGTCTGAGAATCACAAAACAGTGTCACTAATTCACTATAAGGTGGATTTTCCCTAATTCAAATCTGTAGAAGAGAAAAGCTAAACTACAAACTCAAATGGAGTTTGCTCTGCCCCTTGATATATCCAGGGAAAAATGCTTTTATGTGCTACTCTGTCTTTTATATCTTCTGAGACTGTGCACCCCCAGATAAGGCAATAAGCTTGAACATATATTTCCATGTTGTGCTGTTACTGAGTTACCCAAGTTCTAGTTTCTAATAACCAAGACTATAAGAATATTTTTGTTGGTGATGTTTTTCAAGTTATTAAATGAGACTTGTTACTACCCTTCACAGTGCTATAGAAAGTACCTTTCCAATCAAAGCCAACCAGTGAATGCTTTGTGACTAATGTGGCAAATGTTGATAAGGGCACAACATATAAGATACAGGGCCCAACTTCCTTTTTGGCCCAAATCACACTATTCTACAACATACAGAAGAAAGTTTGATAGTTTTGCACTAGACTAGTTCAAGCAACCCTAAAGTAAACTCAATGATAAGGCCAACTGATAGAAAAATCTCAAATGTGAAAAATGACACTATCTTCATTTATTATGTATAATGCTAAGTGTGGATTAAAAATAAACCAGAGAATTTTAAAAGTCCTTCTCATTTAATTGCTGTGAATAGACTAAACATATGGAACAAAACCAAATTCTTTTACAGTTTTTCCTGTCTCAAAAGCAAAGATTTTAGGGGTAAGGAGAAAGGGCAGGGAGTGAAATTAGTGATAAAAGGAAGGGTCCAGCTTTGGGACTGGTGCATAGAGAGACCGTGTTCAAATAGGATTCAACAAACAGCTCTGATCTGAATCTAAGTGATGGGAAATAGCCTGTAGCTTCGAGATTAGCTGCTTCACACCATTTCTGAGTTAAGCCAGCACAAGTAACATCATGAATGCATAATTACAATTATACATTAGCGTATGCATAATGATCTTAAAATTGGTAAACAAAGAAAAAGTATCAGATTTTTTTTTTATTTTCAAGATCCTGTTACAGAAGCCAAAATATGACTAAGATTTTAGGAGGGGTGACTTACTGAAACTTTTTTTGCATGAAATTTGCCAACTTGAGAAAATAACTGATAAATCAGTATTGCTATCAATTCCCTTTTAGGAAATTTCACATAAACAAGTTAAATCAAAGAAATGCAATAGGATATTTCAAAACATATGAAGCAAACATTCAGGCATGCTCATATTTAAAATACCTAAAGTTCAAGACAGAAATAAGAATTAACATCTTGCACTTCTGATAGTGTCTAATAAAATAATCCATAACTCTGGAGTTGTGTGGAAAAAGATAATGATCTCTGATTGGCTAATATAAAACAAGTAAAAGAACTAAGAAATGTGTTGGAAGTAATTAATGGCAAGTGGGGGATTTTTTTTTAAATTTTTTTTATTTTGCAAACTACTAGATTCTAGAACTCTAACCATAAGTAGATGTCATCTGAATGTCTTCAGTTGTGATGTAAATTCGTTTCATTTCAGCTTTCCAAAATGATGGTAGAACTCTAGATGAATCATAGTATTTGTTCATATCTTGAAAGATAGTATGTCATATAACTTCTATTTTTTTAGTAAGTTTGCCTTATATTTTTCAAGCAAAATGATTTTATATTCTGGAGACCTAATCTTTTCTCACGGTGCTATTTTTACTGCTTTGCTCTGGTACTTGGCCAAGTTCTCCTCATTCTTCTTAACAGAGTCTTGAACTGAATACCCTTTTCTTTATAAGGGTGTTGGTAAACCTGAAAGCTAATGGTTCCTATAAGGGCATTGTCCATCCATACACAGGGTAAGATTCTTTGCAGAGAATTTTTTCTTCTTCACTGAGGCAAAAAGGATATCAAAAGCTACCTGGAACTCCTTTTATTTTTTTATTTTTTCTTGCCCTTCCTTTCCACTAAAATTCAGAGAAACCATTCAACATTCTTCTTTTTAAAAAGCCTTCCTTTATGGATTTTTCTTGTACCATGTTCATTATTTTCTTCACCTTAAGTTCTTGTATCTTGGACTAAAATTCATCAGGTTTTAATCCATAATATTTTGACATTTACTCTAATAATAATTATATATATAGTCTATAATCTTCTTCTCCAGTGTTCTTTTATGTTTCCCACTCAACTTCTCTTTCCTTCCCTCCCCTTCCCTTTTCTTCCCTGTCCCCTACACATCGTGGTTTACTTGGCAGCATCATCACTGACCTCTGTCATCATTTGGCTATGTGGACATGCTGAACAACCAGTTAAAAACCACAAATTACATCACACAATCACCTATTTTGCCTGAACATTAATTTTTAGTACATGTATCATTTTGACTACTGAAATCATTAGAACTCTATTTCAATTGAAAGTTACTTATTGATCACCTGCTATGGACGATAGCAATCCTGAATGTTCTAAAAATCACCAAAGAGCATTTATATTGAAAATGTCTGCAAGATTTTAAACTTTGAATTATGGAGAGGAAAAGTTTCAAAAATCAAGCAATGGGATACAAAAAACTTCCTAAGGCCATCAGTGGCTTGACTAAAGAATTAAAAGAAGGGAAATAATTTCGGAAGTGACTTGGATACCAAGGAAGAAGTTTTGAGATAATGATAAGGTTCAACTCTGTCTAATAAGTAGAAGACAATCCAAATTTCCCCCATGAATTTAGAAGGAGGATGGAAAAATGATCCTTTTTAACCTCTCCACTATTTTCCTAGTAAAATAAAAATTAGCTCCATTATTTCAGCTTTTAGGAACATCTGGGTATTTTGACTATATTCCGGTCACATGCTAAAACGCTACACAGACACACAGACAATTTCAGTATGTAATGACACTGTAGAAAAAGAGAGCAAAGGAGATAGGAAATTCCACAGACTTTCTAATAAATAGCCAAGTCTAGATATATTATTAGACATTTGAAAAATTCTTTCATACTCCAACCAAATATTTATAGCTTGCTTTTGGTCAATAAGCTATTATGTTAGCAATGTTAGATGACTGTGCTGAAAACGTTCTTTAGCCAAACCAGGAAAAAATTAGTGTGAATGATTAAATATAGGGAGTCTTAGTTATAAATGGACTCTAAAAGTTCATTTGAAAATGTACCATTTGGAACTCAAAATACATTTTTTACTTTCTCCAGTTTTTCTCAAAACAGAGGTTATAAACCCATCAGGGTCTTCAATAATAATGAGCATTTTTTTCAAATTTTTTTCATTTTAATCCTAATACAACAAATATGAAAAAAACACACTATTACCATGCATAATGGCAAACCATCTCTTATAGTAGAAATGTACATTTGAAATGCAGTAAATAGAACAGTTTATTTAATTTGGCTTTTCTCAAATGGCAGTTCATAAATCCCTGGAAAACCTTGAACCTACTGAATTTTTTTCTTTAAAAAGAATCTGTATCCTACTCAAACTGAGCGAGAAAAGAACTGGCATAGACCCAATTTTGCAAATGGTCAAGTCTCAAGGTTAGATTAGAAGAAGGTTATTTAGCTCTTAATCTAGCTATATATTACGTATAAACTCCTGTGTCCATGAATAAGGGGCATTTGTTAGAGGAAGAAGAGAAAAGGAGGCAGAATGGCTTCCTCATCCTTTTCTGGTCATAAGAAAATTCTTAATGTGATTTGTTTTCTTCTTCAGCCTCTTCCCTCTGCGTTCCTGTCTCCTGGTTCCAAAATCATTCTCGCTGAATCTTAGAGTCTCTGAGCCTCTTCAACTCCCCTACTACAGGCTCCTCACTTGAGAGACAGATGCCCTATCTCACACATGGCTCCATGCACTAAAATGGCCATTTTTCTCTCTTTCACTACAAAACCAACAAACAAATACTTCCAGTTCACTTAGTGGAATAAGTTCTCAGAAAGAACGCAATCTTACTGAATTAAGCAATGAATGATTGCTATGCCATTGATATGCCTATAATTATTCAGCTATTCTTAGTGTTCCAAAATTTATTTTTCCTTTTTCTAAATCTGAACAGACCGTCTTTAACTCTTCCAAGGTATTGTTTGTTCATTTTATTTTATTTTTTTAAGTCTCTCCAGTGGCTCTCTTGGCTAAATATTTGATACCTGAAGAATGGCAAGGGTGAAACTTGGGTATTTTTCAGTTAATATAATAAGTAAAAGTAAGTCAGAAAGCTGTCTGTAAATAATGTATAAACTCAGTGGTCACCGAAGCCCGACATACTGACCTCTGAGATGTTTTGAGCAGGCTCGCTGGTTACCAAGTTACTACCAGGGAACTGGAATGAACTATGCTCCTGGGAATTGTGTTTCTCTTTCTTCAGAGAATAATTTTTGAAACTGCTGAACTCTGGTAGCTCCACGTGTATCATGACCTCACTACTATCACTTGTCACTAATTGGCAGCAGCTGTTCCAGATAGACTTGGTCCTGGCAAACAGACTGAATGCTTTTCTCTGCCCTTAGGAAATCCGTCTCTCCAGGTAAGGTTGGAGGCCGTGTGAGAGAGGTGTGTCAAGTTCGTTTTCCTGCTATTCAGAGAATGGATAAGTTTCGGACTTCAATGTTTTACTGTCACTTGTCCACTCTTTTGGACATTCTGAAAATATGTACTTTTCAAACATTTTTTTTTCAATTCCTGATTGAAGGGCCACATAGCACGTAATACATATATAGTATAATACAGTATAAACAAATACATCTTTGAAAGCTTAATGCAATTTGGCAAAAAACGAAGTCAATGTCCAATTTATTTCTCATAGCATTATTATCCAGTTGTTATATGTTGGATTCCAATTCATCCCTAAAAATGGGGAACACAGATTCATTTTCAGTAAAAGTTTAAGCAAAAGATGCAGACCTTCATCTATTTTAACTTTTCAAGGAGCCCTATCGGCACCAGAGTTCCAATGTCAGTAATTTCCCAGAACCCTAGACCACCAATGACATCATTTTTAATGTTTTGTTCTTCTTTATAATATTATAAAAATAAATCTTATTCTGTTTTTAATCATAAGCCTTATCCAGCAATCAAGGCAGGTATATAATAAGCGAAGCTACTCTGTAAATCTAAACATTCCCCACAAATGGAAAAGATACAGCCTGGGCTCTCTGATTGTTACTAAGGCGACTATCTAAAATGAAAATCTGATTAACCCTTTTGCTGCCTGGAACCACCCATGTACCACATTAGCTGACTTCCCTGAACTTATCTCTCCTTTTTCCCCCTCAAGAAATTCATAATTGTGTTGCTCCAAAGTAGTTATGCTCTGGTTCTCCTATCTGAGGCCAAGAGGGCTGTGATGGGTGGCAGTCCCATCTGGACAGCTGAGTGAGATGGCTGCCTCATCATGGGGAAACAGATATTAACACAGAGGGCACACAATATCCCTCTTATTTAAGGCATCAGTTTGATGAAATCCTTGACAACATTAAAGGATTTCCATTCAATAAATATCAGAGTACCACCGTATTTTCTCTTCACTTGGGAAATGATTTGACAGTAAAAGCTGTGTGTTTCACAAACATATTTTCCTCAACTATTTTTGAATGACATTAGCAACTGTTAACATTTGCTAGGAAGAATAATATTTCAAAGCATTATGCAGAGTTTTAGCCAAGAACAAATATCCATCAGGCATAGTCTACTCTCTTTTTACACTTAAACAAAAAAGGGAGTCCAACAGCCAGGGTGTAGGCCAGGATAAGAAGACACATTTCCACGTAATTTTGACCATGGGAGGCTGTGCAGTAGAAATTCATTAATAGTTAGATTTAGAAAACTAAGTTGTGTGAAAAATTATATGAAAATGCCTATACCTTTCAAAGTACACTATTAGTATTCAAGGTTCTTTAAATCTCCCCCACACACCCCCCATTGCCACCATACCGCACCCCTCCAAACCTTTCTAGAGTGGTATCTTGATAATTTTCATCTGGCCTCTCCATTACAGGCTAAATGGCTCACTTGTTACTCCTTACACAGGACTTGGTTTCTCCCTTCATCTTGTTTGACCATTCCCTCCAACCTGGGTTTCTTCCCTGCTCCTCCCTACCACTTCGTACTCATCACTTCCTTCAGACTTTGTTCACCTTGAGTTGCCGGTAGGAAGCATTTCCCAATTAACTTCCTCTCCTTCAGTTCACCCTTTTATGTCCCCTGGGAATATAATTGTTCCATGCCATTTTGTACTTGTTGATACATTGCTTGTAATTGCTTTTTTTAAAAACTGTGTCTGTGTCCTTGCATTTGCTTCTATTTCATTTGTCTACATTCAATTCCATGTGCCTCTGCTTTCCTTGTTCAAACAGTCTTCTAATTTTTGTCACCTAGAAGCAGTAACAATGTACTCCACACTGGATAGTTTATCAATGCATACTTTATGACTAATTACAAAGAGTTAACATTCATGAATCACTTTAGCTTTGTATAATTTTTCTTACCGAACTTTGCAAAATAACAACATCACTGGTAAATGGCTCTCAAATGTATTAATATATTGTCAGCTCAGAGCTAATCACCTATATCCTTGCTTTCCTTTAAGCATATTTCTTCCTGAATATTTTTAGTTCTTTTTCTTACTATCATGTCAAATTCAACATGTCTGAAAATAAAATTCAGCTTCTGTAAAAACCCAGCTTTCCCTTTTCATTTACCTATTTTTAAGTTACTCATGGATGTAGAAAAAACACTGTTAGTATATCTAGTATTTCTAACCTCTAAATGATATGCTCAACTTTTATACATGGTATTAAATAGGAAGAACTCACAAAATGTTAGATACAGTAATCAATTTCACTTTTGGTGGTGTGTTCAGTATGCAATATGCCTTTCTTATAGGGATTAATAATTGTAGCCAACATGATCAGAAGTGTAAAAGAACATGTATCATGCAACAATAACCTATAAAAATTGATTTTAAGGATATTTAATTCACTACATATTTAAAATATATTAACTATGCATAATTAAAAAGATGTTTAAAAACTAATTTAGGGGTTGATATCTAAAGTAGTAGTGCTGGTTACAAATTCCGGCCAAGGAGAGTGAACGTAGAGACCGGATTAATTGGGAAAGAATAGAGTGGACTTTGAGATAGCAATTACCCAGTAGAAGATGTTCTGCTTACGGAGGCGGTAAGGGGAGACCATCTGCTGCCACAAATAGGTGACTTTGGACAAATGTATTTAACTCTTTGGAGTTATACTTCCTGCCACTGTGAAAAGAATGAACTCAAGACTCTCAAAATTCACTTCCTCTTGTAGATTTTCACAGATCTAAATGTATCTCATTAGTTGAGGGATGAAAGATATTAATGTGTGAGAATGCAAGTGAGAGGAAGTGTTCAGCTGAGACATCAATGTCCTCCTCTGTTCCCTCCATCTATTCTCAGATCCCTAATTCATATAAGATATAATTTATTGCATTTTAAAGTACTTTGAAGGCATTGTATTCCATCCATAAGCTAAGTTTCAAGTTAAAAGGGTAAGATTTCCTTAGCAGAATTTCAGGTATCAGCTAATGGAAAGAAGAGAGAAATGTAGGGAAGATACCACCAGTAAAATCACGCTATTAAGATGTTACCTATTTGCAAGCCAATCCTGTAAATCTATAGAAAAAAAAAATTCTAAGGGATGGCTGAGGAGAAGGGAGGATCGAATAATTTGAGAAGATTTGAGGAAACCTATGTAGAAATTTCACAGCCAAAGTTGGGAAAAGATTATTAGCTTTATTAGAAAGTTCGAATAGTCTATGAAGGGAGTGGTTTATTCAATCCCAGGATAGCATAGGTGAGGATAATTTAGAAGGGGACAAAAGTCAGTCAAAGACAAACTGACTTTCTCCTCCCCACCAAAAGCAAGCAAACAAGCCAACCAACCAACCATGGAAAGAATCATGAGCAGAGTGTCAGAACCTGTTCTTCCTCTAATGACGTATATGATCAGCTAAGTGGTTTCTCAAAGCTTCAGTTTTCATATTTGGAAAATAAGTGTTGGACTAAGTTTCTTCAAGTGTCCACATTTTGCAATTTGGCAATATGAAGCTAAAATGGGAATGTTACCAAAAGATGACATATAATTTTCCAAAAGGAGATAGTGAACACAGTCAGTAAAGAGTTATTAACAGTGACAATAATGGTTGGTTTTATGGAGAGTATACTCTATGCCAGCCTTTGCACTTTGTATTTTACATATACAATCTTTTTTAAAATTCACAATATGCATTTTATATTAATATCTCCATTGACACAGATCAGCGAAATGGCACACAGAGAAAGGTGAAGCGGCACTGAACCACAGGTAAAATTCAGATTATAACCAGGCATTTTGGCGCTGGTGCCTCAGCTCACAATCACCACAGTATAATACTCAAATGAAAATAAAATATGGAAAAATGTAGCTATATAGAGGAAGAATGTATAAGACACATAATTAGGACTAGGAAAAATATTTCCTAAAAATCAACACAATAAATATATCCTCTTGGGATAAGGAGAGATAATATTTAGAAGCAGACACGGAAAATACTGATAAATATTTGTTTCAACTCCATCTTATTTAGATCAGAAATAACGAATATGTAAGAAGAAAAAGTAGGTATCCTTAATTGGAGAAGGAAAAATGAAATAATACCTAGAAAAATGGTTAGTGTTTAAAACCAACAGGCCCATCACTTCCATACCAGGTAATCTGAGAAAATGACAAACTTTGCTGCAGACACCAGCAATCATGATTCAGAGCAATATCAGAGGCAAGAGGATCATATACAGAATAAAACCAATCTAAAACTTGCTGGCAGCCAAGAAAAATGCCCAGAAAATACTGAAGAAAGTTATACCAAATATGTGTGCATATTTTTGAAGATGGAGGGCATTGCATAATGACAGATGTAGTGTTGCATTGAACAAGTCTCAACACATCAATATAATTTTCTCACCCCGTTTTCTCATAGAGGAGTAAGAAACCAATCTGGCTGATATGACAAATCTTTACTCTCATTAGATTAAAAGAATTCATATGGAATAATCAAGAAGCCTTAAAAGATACTAAAATATACTTTTTCCAAATCAACATAGAAATGAATTGCATAGATTTTCAAAGAATGGTTGCTTATGGCTCAAACTCAGCATTTAGAAATACACAACTGTCAGACTTCTGTCTGATATTACTTACCAATAATATTAATAATGTAGATGAAATAATGGATCAGTTGCTAACTTACTTTGCTGGCAACAATAATTTGGAAGGAATCATTACATTCAAATATAAGTCATATTCATTAAGAACATACTCTATTTCAAATATTGCACAAGGTGAGCAGATGTATTACTTTCTTTTCAGGGAAATATCTTGAAGTAATTATTAACTGCATTTCTTTGGTAATGAAATCAAGGTTCAGAAATGCATTGACTCATCTTTGGTCAACAACTGAGAGAATGGTGAAGTCACGATTTGAATCGCAGTCAAACTTTTTCACTATCTCAGCTGCCCTGTGGTGGCATTAAAATTATAAAAGACAAATACAGATTTTGAACATTTGTAACGTTTTAAGCAAAATGACTATGCAAACAACAACAGTACACAATTTCAAAGTGATTTACTGGAGAATCAGAAAGGCAATGAAAATGAACAATTATTGAACTCTTCATGTCATATATTCAGCAAATATTTCTTGGGTGTGTTTTAGGTGCTGGCGAAATATCAGTGAAATAAACAATATATCTGCCCTTGTGGAGCTCACTCTCTTCTTAGGGAGAAAAAAAAATCAACACATGAACAATAAATATAATGTCATTTCAGGGAAGGTAAAGGTACAGAGAGGAAATTTCAGAATCTTATTTGCTTTGTTTATTTTTTAAATAACTTGTCCAGAAAAGGCTCTGCACCAGAGGACCAGAGAATGAGCCTGAGTGGAGCCAGGGAGTGAGCCATGTGAAGGCCTGGAGGTGGGAAGGTGGAGACAGAGGCACAGTAAATGAAGAAGCACGAAGGTGAAAATCTGGCCTGTTCTATGACAGAAGACAGACTAATGTGGCCATGGTGAAGTCAGCAAGCCAGAAAGTGAAGAGGATGGGCTAGGAATAGGCTAGATCACATAGGGCCTTGCAGTTCATGAAAAAGGTTTTGGACGTTGCTCCACGTGTGACAACAAGCCACTGGAAGGTGTTGGGAGTTCCATACTGTGATTTACATGATAAAATACCACTAGAACTGCCATGTGATGACCTGTCTCTAGCGTACAAAGATAAATAGAGCAAAACAAGTCAGGAGGCTGCTGCTGAGGCCTGGTAAGAGAAGACAGTGATCTGGACCAACAGGATGATAACTCTGGAAGTTGTGGGGAGAGGTCAGATGTTGAAGGTGAAATTCATGGACTTTCTGGGTATTATTTCAGTGAAGGAAAGAGAGGAATCAAAGATAACTCCCAGGTTTGGGGTCTGAACAAATGGGTGAATTGTGGTAACACTCACCAAGATGAGGAAGGCTCAGAGAAGAGCAATTTCACGGTACATGTTTAGAAGTTCTGATTTCTACATCTTTATAGTGATATAGAGATGTCAAACAGGCAATGAGAAATATGAGTTTGGAGCTGAGAGGAGAGATTGGAACTGAGATTTAAATTGGGGCAGCATTAGCTTTTTGTTGGTAGTTAAAGCCATGAGATTGTTTAAAGAAAAGTGTAGAACCCCAAGACTGAATCCTGGCATTTACCAATATTTTGGTAAGACTAATTATTCACAACTGTGACCATTCTCATCTATTAGAGAAAGAAAATATTTAATAATTGGAAGTCACATTTTGGGAGAAAAACATAAATTTACAAAAATGCTTGTCCTTACCACAATTCATTTGTATTGTCAATCTTGTAGAACCTTTTGTCATTGTATATTAATATCCTTGAGGTAAGTTTTTACTCAGTCTTCAGGCTAAATAATTTTGTAGATTTACACTATCATATATCTTACTAACTCAGTGACAAAACATTTGAGCATCCCAATATACCATGCTATAAGCAAGAGTCTGTGTAATTCTAAATTTGTACACCATTGATATAAAATGCTCTATGCCAACTCTTATTTTATGTGAGGTAACTAAAGCCGAGGTAACTTTTGGTATGGAATCCCTTTGCTATTGCCTAAAACCATAAATTTTTTGGCAGCAAAGAGTTGCCATATGGAGAGACAGTGCCTACTACTCTACTATGCAAAAATCATGAAATGAATCACGTAATCTCTGTGTATCATAGTACACTTAAAATTCTACAAACCAAAGTTCAGTTTGTTACCTAGACTAAAATAAAGCTTTTAAAGAATAATCTATTAGTAGGCTTTTCGGAATAAATTCTTCAACTGGGGAGGATATGTGACTGGATTTGAAAAGTATCCAGTCTGTGAGCTTTGGGCAAACAACAATCAGGATGAGAAAGCCATGAATGCCTCTAAACTTCTGTGGTTTGAATGTGTCATCCATCAGTCAAGTAAATTTTTATTATAATTTAGCCCAAAGTATACTACATAAAATAGTCAGTGCTAGTGCAGACAAATGCCCAGTTCATAGCCAAAATTAGCAGGAGAAAGTTAAATCTGTCACAGGCAAACAAATATATAATATGTACACACATTTATTTATGTACAAATACACACATACATATTATATACATGAGCAATTTAATGTTCTAATTCACTTTTTAAAACTATACAATATTTATAATACCACTATTATAATATAAACTCAATGAATCTTAATTTTGAAATCTTGAAATTCATCTGGGCCAGGTTCAAGTTAATGCAATCCTTTCTTCTAGAGAATGTCAGGTAGGGAATGTAATTGAGAACAATTATAATTAGGCTTTATTGACCCAAATTTGAATATTTTAATAACTAGACAAAAAGATAAACTCACTATTTCACAAGGCAGAACACTTAGCTTATACTGACCAAAATCTAACTTCCTATAATATGCAGCTATAGAATAAAGCTAATCTTTTTTTATGCACAAGGCCTTTCATATTCTGAAGGCAGTTTATACTGTCTCCAATTGTAGTGGACACTTCTTAAATGTCTGTCAAGATCCCTACTTTTCTGAGAATTGCTTCTCCTCTACCTCCTATCCTTGGATGGGCACCCCTCCCCCCATCCTGGGACAGTAAGGCCCTTCTGTAGGGTTTTTAATGATAGAACAAGAGCATCAAGGGCACACATCACTGGTGGATGTAAGTGTGAGCTGTCAAGTTCAGAGCTGCTCGCCACTGAAGGAGCAGTTGGAAGTGAGAGGAAGGAGAATGAAACAGACTGGAGAAATCAGGGACATAACAAATGATGAAGTTGTTCTGATGGTTTTTGAACCTCTGTTACTAATGAACCTTGAAGACCAGTGAATTCCTGCCCTTGGTATCCATAAGATACTCCAGAGTTCTGATAAATGTCTCCTTTTCCTGATGATGGTTCAACTGTGTTTCCACAGCTTTCAGCCAAGAGTCCTTAATATATTCTCATTTACTTCAACCAATGCTCATATGAAATGGAGTAGCTCAGGTCTCTAATCCAGGCACCTTCATCAACTGTGTGACTTTCGAAAAATCCTCAGAATTCTCTGTGCCTTTTGGTCCTATTAGTCCCAGCATTCTATTTCCTATATAGAAGACGGGTAGGGAGAACAAAAGACAGGGAGGGATAAAAGCCTAAATCCAAACCTGGGTGATGCTGTCATCTTTACTTTCAGATGCATTTGGCTGTAATTCAGAATTAAAGAGTAAGGAGAGGAGAGGGCATAAGAACACAGAGAAGAGCAAAATTAAGGAGAACAAGGCAGATGGAGTAAAAAAATAAACAATTTTGTCACCATTATAGCTAAGTTTGACCATGAATAGATATGTCCAAATCCAGTTAATTATGGGACAAGCCCAGGGAACAGGTGATGAATTCTCTTGAGTCCCCTTATAGACTTTCCCAGGCAATAATGGCACAAGTAGTTGCCATCTGCAGGCCCTACCATGTGCCAGCTACTGGGCTCAGTGTTTTCATATGTTATCTTGTTAATTCCTTGGCTTAGACAACCTTTGGGTAGGTTCAGAGGAATAAAAAGACTGCTGGCTATTACCCGGGGCCTTGCAGTATGGAGCATGGCTTCAGGTGACGATTGAGAGAAATGATTCTGTGCCGACTGCCAAGTGTAAGTTTGGAAGCAGGACTGCGGGTGAGAGGGAGGAGGAGAATGGCTCACCCATAGAACCCACAGCAGTCTGTCACTGAACTCTGCTGGACTTAGAGGAGGAGATTAAACCTGAATACCAAATTATGATCTAGCACTTAGCAAACAATAAAATATAAGACTATGATTAAATTTATTCTTATTTAAAAATATAGTGAATATGAAAGGCATTATTTTCTTAGAAGATCTGAAAAAAACAAAAAACGCTGCAACAACCATGCTAAAGTCTTAAGGATTTAGTCACTAATAAGCATTAGTCTATCCTAGAATTATTACTTATAAACAAGTTTCTCTTCTTGAATTAAGATTATCCCTTTTAAAATGTTAGATATATGTTATAATGAACAGTAATATAACATATCATCCTACAGCTTTACAAAAAATAGTAATAAAGTATAAAAAAGAATCTAAACATTTCAAAAAAAATGAAAGATGAGCAATTTGTTCCCTAAAGCTTTTTACCTTATATGAGCTATACAATTTAAATTAAAAAGAAAGAATGATATAGAAATAAATTAGTGAATTCAAGAAAAAAGAACATTAAAAATAAAACAGAGAGGAAATTTTGACTCATATTTATTGGATACCAAGATATAATTATTAGTTGAAAAAAATGAAATCTCTCTTTTTCAGTAGTACTTCAATGTTTCAATTATCTCTTTTTATATGGGTACAGTTTTTCTTGACTTTAAAAAAAATCTTTCTCTTGGCTTACAACTCGAAAGATGCAAAAAGGAAATAAATCTTACAAAAATTTCAGACTATATTTTATTCCAAAATCCATCATTAATAGACAAAATTTAGTCTAAAATACTGAAATCATCATTGTAAATAGGGAGCTTCTGGGTGTATATTTTATCAAGTACAACTTTGTGTTTTAGGAACATCTGTCTTCACACTATAGACTAAAATCAACAGGAATATACTATCTTAAATACTTGAGCAAAACTCAGTAAAAGATACAGTAGGCAAACATTGTGGTCGGCTCAGCAGTGATTACCAACTCATGCTCCAAATTCACTATAAAATGAAAATCAATATTTCCACAAGTTCCTGCAACATAAAAGATAACCTTCATTGATTTTTCTAGACTTAGGCCTCTCTGATAAAATCTAATATAAATTTTCAACCATGAGGATTTGGATCAGAGCAGAGGTGATAAGTCCTGCACATCTCTTAAGAGGTGGAGAATTTTTTTTTTTTAAAGTGCACGTTCATACTATTTATAATTTGCCCTGTGCAAGTGAAAGCCTTTTCCACCAGTGCTATCAGGAATCTCTTCTAATTTTTATTACTGTGAGGCTAAAGCCTGTTCCAGATAATTTGGAAATTTCAGGGGAGTTGTGATAGGGCTGATGGTGCAGCCCTGGATGACTTGAGAAAGGAGCTAACCGGTAATAGCCTCCATGGCTGTGCTGATTAAATGTTGCCATAGATGAAAGGCCTGCCATTGCCGCAATAAATTAACCAATCACACAAATCCCAAGTCAGTGCTAATCCTTCCTTGATACTCTGATCCTCTGATCAGCTCAAGGAGGTAAAGAAACTGGCTTGTGACGCTTGGTGCTCTAACCCCTAGATTTCATGTACACAACGAGCTAATGATATCTTGCTGACCAGTTCAATGGGATGAACTTCTCTCACAACCCTTAGGGAACACCGAGGCCTTTTAAAAAAAAAAAAAAGACAGAAAGAAAGAAAAAGAAAAAAGAAAAACTGACAAGCAGATGGGAGGTTTTGTGTTTTACTAGGAAACTGCAGGCAAACTATCCAGCACTTGTTAACTAAAATAACCATGAAGCCAAGACCAAAGTGTGAGATGTTTTGTATCATTTAGGTGTAGATGATGAATCACAAAAGGACAAGGATCAAACAGAAGTGGGGATACTAAAGAAAGACAGGTAGGGAGAGTAGCATTTCAAGAGAGCAACACGGCCTTTTTTATTTTTATTTTTTTGGTTTAATTTTGAAGCAGCTTCCCCAGTCAGTGATTTAGATTTTTAGTGGATCCACATTTTGAATTCCTGGAAATTCTGTTACAGATGCTATGTTCCATTGCAATGCTAGTGCGATTAGAATCTGATTTAGGAATAGACTCATTTAATCAATTAGCAGAAGCTCTGACCACATGCAGTGTCTTCCTGCTAATTATGTGAAGGCTGTTTCTGCAACAGAGTTGGTGAAATTGAGTCTGTGCAGGATGCATTAGTGGACTTCATAATTGGGGAAATTTTTTTGTATATAGTAATTGCTTGCTAGAAGCAAGAAGGCTCTAGGGTTTTACTCCAGGGTTTAACACATAAAGACTTTGAAAGGACTTCATTATCTTTCTCGGTCAGTCCCGAGAAATTAAAACTAATTTTTTTTTTTTTTATAAAGGAGATGCAGGAAAAAGGAGGAAGATGTAGAAAATCAGCATTTTGCAAATAAAACTAGAGTTTATTTAATATGAGAAACTGTAAGGTGAGGTAAGATAGTTTCGTGAACATATATTGAATTACTTTAGTTTTTGAAAGGAGATGATGGGAAGAATCGATTATTTTTACAGAAGTTAATTTAAAAATCCTGCATTTTGTTCGTAAAATTTACTCACGTATAAACAATTTGATGAAGCAAAGCTAAGAGACAGTGATTACAATTTGGCAAGCAGATATTCTAAATTTAAAATGTACCCATTGTGATAGATAAAAAAGCCTAGTGATCGCTCATGTAAGTTTTCTCTCTTATAAAACTTCCCTGGATTTTAACCATCTTGTCATTCACCTTCTTCTTTATTTACATGATGATCATGTATGTGTTGTACAGCTTTCTCAAGTGACCTTCCCAAAGGCGGTCCTTCCAATGCTGGACTCAGGGCGAGCGAGCCCGGTTGTATGGAGCAGGTCTCGTGGGAATTAATTAGTCAGAACACTACAAGAACACAGCTTACTCCCTGCAAGGCATTCTGGGCCAACATTGCAGAATAACATAGCTATTTCTGACCAAAAAAAAAAAAAAAAAAAAACCTTTTTTTCCAAGAACAACAGATGTTATAACAGTCCGGAGAGGTACTAAAATAAGTTTTATGCAGCAGTACAACAGGGTTGGAAAGAACTTAAATAATGATCCCCTGTAGAATGTAATCCTTTCAAGCTCTCATCTGATGTCTCACACCTGCAATATCTATTCAAATTTAATATTTATCCTAATTAATAGTCTTATATAATGTAGTTATAGTGCAGCAGTACTGTTAGGAATTTGATTCACTATCATTCCCAAAGGAAAGACATTATTCATGGGAAAAATTAAATAGGAGACCATTTAAAACATGCTACACTATACAGAGATTTTCTTAGGAACTTACGAGAAGGAAGACTCAAATATATTGTTATGCTATCCTTTTTATTACTAAATTAAGATGGGTTGATAGCACCATCATTATTATTATAAGATTTATCTGCATCAAATAGGATGAAAAACAAGGAAAAGAAGAAATCGGAAATGGCTTAAACTTACAAAAAGAAAACAAAATTGTTCTCTGTACTCCTCGATGACTATTCTTACTAAATAAGAAACTCCTGTGCTTTCATCTAGTGTTGATGAACTGACATGGTATATTCGTGAGAAAATCATCCAGGTGAGAGGTCTGCCCTCTTTTTCTCATTAGCATGCACACACACAACTTCATCAATGGCAAATGTTCAAAACATATTATCTTCGTATTTTTAGTTTTAAATAAGTAGAAATATTTCAGCATTTGACATTACTTTTACCCAAATTATGTGTATTTCCAAGTTGATTAGAAGAAATATACACAGAAAACAAAATAGCATTTTTAAAACTGACCTTGTCAACTACTGCCAATCCGAAGATTTTTTGCTGATTCTCAGTGATGTTACACAGAACCCAGGAATAACAGGACCCTAACATGCAACTTCAACCAAAAATTCAGCACCTATTAATTACGCCTAATTTTTACAGACAATAGTGTATAGCTTTCATATACACTGGATAACAGTAAGGATACAGGTTATTACACCAAAGAGATGTCTCAGGAAATTGGAACATAATTGCCTAAGCCTGAAAAATAAAAATATTTCTGTGTAGAATTTCTGTCTACTTTATAAAAATCAACAATATAAATATTTATATTTATATAAATCAAAAATTAACTGAACTTGTGCAGTAGAGAAAAAAGACGAAATGGAGGGAGTATGTCTGTCTCTTTCCTGGGTGCCCTATGCTGAAAATCACCATAGATACTACCATGTTTAATTGATGCTTTAGAGATAGAGAATCCCAGGCTCTGTCCTCCTAACTGTTTTATCTACTCAGGAATCTCATAGTCATAAAAAATAAAAAAGCGAAGATCTGACACCCAAGACCTCCTTCTCTATCATGAGCTGCTTCAAATTATGATTAGAGAACAGATAAGTCCTTATAAGAAATAAATTATTTAACTATTATGAGATTTTTTTTCTCAACACTGATATGCAAAAGAAGCTGTGGAACACAAATTAGACTAAGAAACTTCCATGGGCTTTAGGATTGGTGCTAAACTTGCAACGGTTTTCATAGGAAGAGTAGAAAAACTCCTTTCCCTGGGTATAGGACACCAAAACCATCAGGGGAATGCCAATTTCTTTGCAACTAGGATACAAACTGAGATGGTGCCAGTAGAAATATATAACCTTCATTATAAGCAGGCTGCATCTCCCTTTCTTTCTGAAAATGCAGAGGGTGAAAGAAAAAGAGAATGGAAGAAAAGTCCTTGACTTTTTCTCTGATTTTTCTTTTGTTTTGTTTTCTCCTTTTTCTTGGTGACTCTCTCTTTGTTCATTTATTTCTGACTGGATTAAAAGGAATAAAAATGATCAAGGATCTAACCACATTCTTGTTTGTGCAATTTACAACCTGATTTTCCATTCTGATATTGATACTAGCATTTGCCGTACATGTTTACAGAGTACACAGAAGTAGTGTCTACTAAATACTAAAACACTTCACCCATTTTGGCCAGCTTTATTATAAAATTGGTCATTTTCTTTGATTTTTCTTTTAGATAAAAGTAAGTTATCAGCTAATTTTGTTTTCTTTGCTTCCCTCTCACTTAGTTCATGATGTTTTAAAATACACATAGATTCTAGATGTTACTGGAAACCAATTATATGATGTTAGCATTATATGGTTCTGTTTTGAGATTTAATCATGAGCAATAGATTAAAAAGCGCTAAGAAGTTATGTGCCCATCCATATGGCTAAAATCAATAAAAGAAGTGGTCTTAGTCACGCATGTGACAAAAAATGTTGGCAAAAATTTCACAGTATATAATGTTAGAGAACATCCCATCACCATTGAATGAAAAATAAAATCCAGATTTCTTGGCCAGGCATCGAAAGTTTCCTGTTACCCTTCTTTTGGCTATCATTATCAGCCAGCTATGTCTCACTCTAAATTGCTTGTGTTTCCCCTAAAACACCTCTTTGTTTAATGTTTTCATGACTTTGTATAGGTTATGGCTTCTGCCCAGAATTTATATTCCTAATTTTCTGAGTAAATACATCCTTCAAAACTTTTCTCAAAATCACCCTCTGGAAGTTTTCTGTGGGCACTTGAACTTGAGACTGTTAAATGTTTCATCCTCATACTTAGCCTTATTGGATAATTGCTGTTTAGGGCTGGCCCGCATCTATCTGGTCCAGCTCGTTTGGATAATAGCTCTCTATGTCTTTTTGGGTAATTCTCCCATTAAACATGCACATTTGAGTATTAATGGAAGGGTCTTTTCCCTCCCTAGTCTGGTGGCAGAGGTGACTGATTAGCATTATATGGTTCTCTTTTGAGATTTCATCATGAGCAAGAGATAAAAGCTAGACTGACGGGTTACTCCCTACCTGGACTGAAAAAGAAAAAGAAAAATACTAAAATTTGCTGGAGCTCATACTTGCCTATGAAAGTGCCTGATAAAACCGTACAATGGTTCCTACCATTAGGACTTTCTTCATCCTCAAATTTCCCTGATTTTTGTCCTTTTCTAAACCTGCTTCTATAACATCCCACTGATTCTGTGAACTCCCTCAAATCTGCTCCACAAATTCTGTTTCTGCCTAAGTTAACCAGGGGTTGTTTCTATTGTTTGTTTTTTTAAAAGAAACAAGTTCTTATAAATACCTCCATCATAAATCATCTTATGATACTACAATTATATATTGATGTATCTGATTCTCTCATGAGACTAGCTCCTTGAGGGCAGAGATTAAACATAAGCAATTTGTACATCCTCAGACTCTGACAGGCCTGGTTCATGGTAAGGATTCAAAGTGGTTTACTGAATTAATGAAATAGTGAATTATGATTAACATGACTGCTAAAGAGAGCCATTATTAAAATGGAACTGTTGGAAGGTCATATAAAAATTAAAGTGGTTAAGAGTTTTGAAATCAAACTTGAGTTTGACTCTGTAATTTGTCCTTTAATTAGCTTTGTGCTTTCTGAGAAGTATCTGAAACCTTAGTTTTCTCATCTGTAAAATGGAAGAACTGTGCCAGCTTCACAGAGTTATGGATATATGAAACAATAAAATACTAAACTTAGTCCCTTGAACTAAAAATATTAACAATTCATATTTTATTAATAACATTACTTAGCATATATTAGAACTGTGGCCCTTTACAATTTAGAGCTGAGCTGCATAAAAGAATAAATACTTAATACAGCCTTAAAATTTAAAAAGTCATTTTAACAATGCTATAATACTAAAGAAAACTACATTCTTTGTTTTAAACAGCATGATCAAGTTAAAATTTATTGCCAGATCCTCTCTGCATGAAGAATCCTCTAGAAATTAATCTTTTGAGATCCTTTTGAGATCCACAACACTGCTCCCAAACACAAGAGACAACAACCAGAGGAAGGATTACTGTCTTAAAATTAGGCAGGATAGCTAGAAGTCAAAGAGCCCCAGAGGAGAAGAGACAGGCTGATTTAAAAGGAGTAACTCAGGCATTTTGGTTTAAAGATACGTTTAAAGATCATACTGCATTTTTTCTTTTCTTTTCTTTTTTTTTTTTTTTTTGGTCAACGAACAAGGTAATCAAAATTTAAAGTTTTTACTACAATAACCCTGGAACCTCTGGAGAATACCCAGTGAAATGTGAGAGCGGTTTTAATACTGAGAAGCCCTGCTGCATTACGGTAAGGTCAGCTGAGGAGCACTGTTGAGGCTCGAGCAGCTAAAGCAATAAGCTCTCCCACAATGCTTTCTTTGCTCGTTGCAGTACTAACGTAGATTGACAGCTGCTCATCTTTCTTTCAGGGAATTTTTTACTTGAAAAATCATGATTTTTTTTTTTTTGGCAGCAAGATTAAGACCTACAAACTCAAGAAAAGCACTGACACAACCAACAAAGTTGTGTGCGTGTGTGTCTGTGTGCTTGTGTTTAATATTTTAATGTAACTGATAGAAAGTCCACAGCCCTTGACTTATGCACAAAGATATTTCCTTTTTTTCCTGTGGAATGGAATACTCACTGAAGAGAAACTGGCATTAGCTTACATGGTAATAAGATGACTCTAAATGAGGCATCTGAGGACAGAAACATTAGAAATTGGGGACAGCTGCGGACAGCAGATTTGGGACACTGGTATCATGTATGTAACAAATCTTTATTAATAAGTACATTAAATCCCATATTTTTCATTTATAACTGCTGCATAATTTCCTGTTAACACTTCATGTAAATTCCAGATAAGGTAATAATTTTTTTTTTCAGAATTCTATTTCTGTTTCATTATATGTTCTATACTCTGCCCCACAGGTCAGTTGCATGATTGAAGTATTATGCCTCATTAAAATTCCACTAGTTAAAACATGGAGACAGAATTTGGGTAATTCTTTTCTCCATTACTAGAATTAACCATTCCAGTACATTCTTGGGCTCCCTGAACCTCATAATTTATGTATACATATACACTCACGTTGATACCATTAACAAGTTCTTAAATATACACACATAGAAGGAGCACATGTAACACAGATATATGCTGGTCAAGGGGTCTCGATGTCCTAAACAGAAAGCTCTTATCTTTCTTTTGCTCCAGTGGCTGAAAATCCTTGCCCCACCACCTCCCAGTTCAGTATTTCTAGCTAGCAGCTGCTATCAGAAACCTAAATAACAAAAATATGCAAACTTGCACACTAATTCCCTTTGGAGATAGATCTTGGCTGCAGCCCTGTCATAAATCAGAGAATTTCGATATGAAATGAGGCAAGCAGCTCTAATCATTTCTGCATTTCAAATTGGATCACTGGCTCAATCACTGGGCTTTTTTAAACTGCTTGCCTAAGAGCAAATGTGAGGCGGGAGATAATTCTGAAGACATCTCTTCTTTTGTGGCCTTAGAACTCTTTTAACTGTTTCAAGACTGAAGGCCACATTTCAGTGATAATAGCACAAATCTGGTGGGAGAGATATGGATCCTTCAAGACATCTTCCTCCTCTTTCAACTCACAGAATTCCATCAATATCTGCATATATTATATATATTAATGTATGTGTGCGCATATGGGTTTTGTGTGTCTAAAAAAGAAAGCGAGAAAAAAATAAGCAAAACATTTGACATATATCCACAGTCTATTTCTCCTTAGAATTTCCTGATTTTGACACAAGACAGGTTTCAATTGCACTGTGAGATAGTTAGCATTTTTAAACTGGAAAAATGTATTTCAAATCAAATGTAATTGTACCAAAACGTGAAAGGCTTTGGGGTTTCAAGGATGGCCTGCCAATTTGACCACCCTTCAATACCCAAATGAGAAATGGGAAAGTCCTTTAACCTTTCAGATGATTTTTCAATTCTTACTATGATTGCATTTTTATATTTTCACATCTCAGACAGCCCTTTAAAAACAATGTATCAAGGGGGAAAAAAAGAAGAAGAAAAAAGAAGGCTCCCAGGCAATTACTGAGAGTAAAGAATCCTCTTGACCTTTTGATAGTTTTGCTTTGAGTCTCTCTTCTTTCTTATCCAAATGATACTAAAGTCTTGTTGCAGGTTTCCTGTACTCACTGCAGCGCTTTGAAATGGAATTTAACTCGATTTTTCAGAGCGTTTTTGTAATGCCTTGTAAGCCTTATAATGATCTGATGAAATATTAAACCAAAGCTGCTTATGTTTTGAGAACAGAATGAAAATGTTTATCAAATTTTTCTTTTACACAGTTAATAAACAAAACAACACCGCTTTATCTGGTGTTTATTTTTCTGTTCTATTTTCACCTTTTAGTGGCTGATACTGTATTTTACTTCTGGGGACTCAGGATACTAAATTTACCATTTCCTTGTTATTAATTGTGTGGATTGGGAGAGTGTTGATGTCCTGCTGATGCAGGTGTTAGAGAGCTTTAATTTATGCTATTATGGCAATTTAATAAACGATGATATTACTGGGCATTTTATGTACAGCTTTATAAATTGCGTTTCTATTCAGCAACAGGAGTATGGCTGCGTTTTCGCTGTATACTTTCAGATTCATTAAGATAACTCAATTTCTGAAGCTCAGCAAATAATATAAGAAACAAAAGTCTTCCAATAAAAATTTTTATAATGTGATATTTTAGCATGTATTTGATTTTTCTGGCAGGCAAGTTTAAAATTGTATTAAAGCCTCTAAGCATTACCATTTGCCAATGTGTTAATTAAAAGCTATATTTACAGTACTGTTTCTTTAAGTTCCACTATTATATGAATGATGTATTTTTAAGAACAATTAAACCCTATATTCAATAAATAAATTTTGTGACCAAAAACCATCACAAATAAAAATTCTTAAGTGACCCAACTTATAAAGCAAAATTATTTATTAACCTTTAAGTGTCACTTAGTTTTTGTTGTTGTTTTCTTTTTTCCCCCCAGCTAATTGATTCAAAGAGAGCCCCACAAGGTTCTAAGGCTTTGTGAAAATTTAATCTTATGATTGTATAAAGTTTATTGTTTACAACCCAGTTTGTGGGCTCCACAGGAAAAAAAAATCAGAATCAGCACGCTGATTCATAGTCTATATTTACTTTTTTCTTTATCGGTGAATATTCAGCTAAGGCTCCGAGCTTTAGAGGGGAGTTAAGTCTGAACACTGATGCTATTTTAAGAGAACAGGGGTAGTTGTTACCCCCACTAACTTATCTACCCACAACTGATAAATACTTATAATAACCTTGCATTATCCCTCTAATCCCTCCTATTTTTATTTTCTTGGATGGGCCCCAAACTACTAATACTATGGCAGAACTACACTCTTTCAAGTCTGATATGCTTATTCCTAAAGTGCACCATGTGTCTTGTGTAAAGTGATTGAGTGGGTGCTGGTAAAAAGTTAGCTACATTTCCATTAACTATATGTGTGTTTCTGTATGTATTCATATTTTCTTATATTGTTAGATGAAGTTCCTCAAGGTTATATTCCAACCTACCACACTAGCTCTCCACATCCATCATAGGGGACTCTTAAAGTTTTGGATAAAACATTTCTCTTCTTCAAATTAAATCTCTAACTCAAAAACACCTTTGCCTATACCTATGACCTCCAAATCTGTTTATCACAGCCTAAAGTAAATCAATACAGCATCCTAAGAATGAAATAAGCATAATTTTTTTATTTTGAGACAGTCTTGCTCTGTCACCCTGGGTAGAGTGCAGTGGCATGCATCATCGTAGCTTATTGCAACCTCAAACTCCTGGGCTCAAGCGATTCTCCTGCCTCAACCTCCCAAGTAGCTGGAACTACAGGCGCACACCATGGCCCACGGCTAATTTTTCTGTTTTAAGTAGAGACAGGGGTCTCACTCTTACTCAGGCTGGTCTCTTGAACTCCTGAGCTCACACAATCCTCCTGCCTTAGCCTCCCAGAGTGCTAGGATTACAGACATAAGTCACTGCACCCACCGATAAGCACAATATTTTTAATATTTGTGTGATTTAAAGCAGAAGCATTGAAACATGGGTAATAAAATTGTAGTATGACCACAAGCTGTAAACAATATGCCACTGATGCATTTTGGCCCTGAATATTATGATTATTACCCTGCACAGGTCTCCATCTGCAACAGAAGAAATGACAATAATTTTTATTAGTATATGGCTGGAATGCACACATCACAGTGACATCACTGGAAGCTGAATTAAAATGCGGCCCTTGAGACACAAACGTGCCCCCTTAACAACAGTGCTGGGTAGAGTACACAAGCAAATGGACTTGTTGGGGGAGCAGCCTAGCTCAACAGAAAACCAAAGCAGAATAACAAAAGTGAGCAGGAGACAGACACCCAGAGGCTAATTCAAAAGGAAAGGGGAAGACAGCATGTGTAGTTGTAAACGAAATGGATCAGATGATGAGCTACAGAGAAAGGGCCAAGAGTAAGAAGAGTATGAATGGCAGAGTAGAAACAGTAAGATTAAAGGAATAAACCACATAACATTTTTGTGAGGGGAAGATTCAAAATTAAGCTAGCAACAGAGACGACACAGTCAAATACGGTTGATTCAAACCACAAAAATGTACTGTTTTACATTAATTTGAAGAATATCACAAATATCTCTAAAACATTCTGCCTGTATTAAGTTCAATTTTTACATTAAACACATCTTTAATTTTTCTTAATTTAGGTTTCTGTGAGCTGCGTTGGCAAAGTAGCTTTAATTGCAACAGTTACTTTCTCTGAATATACACCCAACACAGCCACATGGCTGGTAGGAATTGCCAAGGTAGTTTCCTTGTTGAAGCTTAAGAGAACTATTGTTATATGTATTTAACAAAGTCTGAATGATCTGTGATAAATTTTGGTATAGTCATTTTTAATATGCTGTTTCTGACAGTCATTTAAACCACAATGAAATGACAGTCTGTCATAACTTTAATGGCACAAAAATTTCTTACATAAACATTGACTGTAAATTATCAAGTGGACTGAATAATAGTAGCATTAGAGGGTGCTCCGTGGAATTCGGAGTCCGCTAACTACCAGCTTTTCTCTCACTCTTCATCGAGCTTTCACCTTTTCAGTTGACTCTCCAGGTTAACTGCTTTGTATCCTGTTTTGAGCGACTAAAGGTTTTAAAACATAATGGGATTGGGGATCCTTAAATCTCATTCAACTGTGTACACTATGGAGCAGGCATGTCCCCTGACTTCAGTCTGTGACCATGTTCTCAACAGGTCAATGAGGAGGGAGTGCCAGCCCTACCCATCATCAGCTGTCACCTAAACTTGCCCCCTGACTAGCCTGACATACATCCTTACTCTAAGAATTTAGTAAAAGACTATCTTAAATGGCATCCTGCCTGTGCAGAGGTAGTGTGGTTAATCTTTGACAAAAGAGCATTCACATGTCAACAAAACAAATACCTAATGGAAGGTCCTACTGCAAAAGAATAAAGTAGGCCATTCAAGCTGCCAATAAAAAAGAAATTTAGGAAAGATTGAAAGTTTGATTCCAGCATCATCATTTCCACTGAGATTGAAGTCCAACCCCATCTCCACTGCACCTCCAGCAGCACTAAACTGAGGCTTCACAGAGCCCCAAAGGGTCAACAAGAGTCTTATGGAATGAAATGCTTTCCAACTGGAGGAAGGCAGAAGAGAAATCAAAACTCTCATTCATTTTGATGTACGTTTTCATACAAAATGTGCTTTCAAAATTATTTTGGAAAAGATTATTAAGAGAGGAAAAATACTTTTTATGTTCCAAGCACTCCATTTCCTGTATTTTGGCCTAAAAATTCTGTCTTTTCCATACAATGTGAGTATGTTGGGTAATCCTGGATTTTACCATATCAGAACCTGAGTTGGCCATCTCAAGAGAATTCATATCTCTGCCCTATGTATGTAAGCAGATTATTCCTTAGGTCAAATATTACCTAATGCATTTTTAATTCAATTCTTCTCTTGCTTATATGTTTCATATGATAGGTTTATTTTTCAAATCTAACCAATATTCTATTTCCCTCAAAATGCACCTACTATTAGCCAAATAAAACAGCTTAACAGCCAGGAAAACAAAACAAAACAAAAAAAGGTCAAAGATAGCTAAAAAAACAAAAAACTCCACAAAGTACAGTATATAGATTTTAACTTTTCCTATGGTGGGCTTGCATTTTCATAATCCATACTACTAGTCTCTTAAAATATTCTATTTTAGTGGTTCTCAACTGCAGGCGTCTTGCTTCCCAAGGGTCATCTGGCAATGTCTGGAGACACTGATTGTCACAACCAGGAGATGCTACCAGTATATAGTAGGTAGAGACCAGAATTCTGCTAAACATCCTACAATGAATGCAAGGGAGAGCCCCCTACACTAAAGAATTATCTAGTCCAAAACTCCAATAGTGCCGAGGTTGAGAAATCTCTTTAACCCCATATTATTTATCTATAGTTTCTGGTTTATAACTTATAACACTGTAGAATAGATCCATTGTTATTTGTACTTTATATAAATGCTAAAAATGTGCTTTATAAAAGCCTGAAAAGAGACCTGTCAGCAATTTCTTTTTGGATTATGCTGTACCTGCTAGTACTTTTACAAGGTAAGGAGCATTCAGCATTTTAACCATATGTTTCTTTTTCTTGGTTTCATCACAGAAATAAAAAGTATTTGGCATGCATTCTCATGCAGAAAGCATTTTAACTATTCTGATGTTAAATTTAACACAGCAAAATGTCCACAGCTTTAAATTTGAAATAAAGGGTCATTCTTTGCTTTTATCTTAAACAGTCCTTTATTTCAGTGCTATGAGGCAACATCTTCTCCTTCATTCCATATTAGGTTTCATTCATCTATAAGAGTGTTAAGTCCAAAGTTTCCACCTCTACACAATGCTTGAAATAATCTTATCTTTTCTGGTTAAGCCTTTAATTAAATGGTAAACTCCAAGAAAGCAAGAATACTTACCCAATTTTTATATCTGCTCAAAAGAACACCATATTTTTGTGTGTATATATACATATACACACATATTAATATATATATGCATATATAGTGGTTTAAAAGGTAAACACTTCAGATAATCAGGTCAAAATTTTCAAATATGCTTTGATATTGGATCAATACCAATAAAAAAGATCTAGCAAAACTTGGTTGTATACATATCTCAAAAAATATTGAAAATAGTGGATAAAAAGAAGGTGATGGGAGGATTGGTTATTTCTAGTACTAATCTCCTTTGACAATACTAAGAAGAAGTACCATTGGTGAATCAAAACAAAATAAAGCATTGCGTGGAAATAATCTGTAGTACTGTTTGAAGTAAATTAGGCTGATGATTTAGGAACTGAATGAAATATATTAAAACATACTAAAGAGTTATTTCTTCTTTATTAGACAACTGAACAGTTCTCAAAGTTTACCATGTTTTCTTTTGTCTGTAGGCCTTTTCACATTAATTACATTCTACATTCACTGCCTCCTCCAACACACAAGCACGCAGGCACACACACACACACACACACACACACACACACACACACAACCCCCTGATTCCTGCTAACTCACACAAATACTATTAAACTAATTATTACTACTTAATCATCAGGCCTTTCCTTACATATCACTTCTATTGTTTTTTTTTTTGGCGAGGGCATCTACAAGTACAACTCAGACCGCAAGCACTTCACCCAGATCCCCGCCAAGACCATGTCCATGAGCGTCAATGCCTTTACCATCAAGGGACACCTCTGGCAGAGCAAGAAGTCCTCCACTCCCAAGAAGGGTGGTGGCACCCCCAAATAGCCCCACCCCCAGAGGACAGTCAGTTGGTATTCCTGGGTCCTGTTTGTCCCCAACTTTGTCTGGAGGAGGGCTGGAGTCCCCACCCCCTGACTTGAGTCCAGTCCTGCTGTGGGGGGCTGAGCTGGGAGTTTCAGGGACTCAGGGCTCAGCTCAGTCCCCTTGTCTGTCCTCCCCACCTTCTTGAATAAAATAATTTAATGAGAAAAAAATATATATATGTCAGTACTTTTGTAGTATACTATATTTCCTCTGTTTGGTGCTTACAATATTATTGCTAATTGCCTACTATGCAGTAATTGCCCATAAATTTGTCTGTATTTCCCACTAGAATATAATCTCCAGGATAACGAGATCAATGTATAATTCACATACATTACAATATCTTCAGTGCCTATGACGCTGCTGGGCACCTCTTTAATAATAATTGTTTGTTAACGAATAGACGAATGAAATAAAATTCAGTAACAGTTGCTTTCTACGAATCCTCTCCTACTGAGAGCATATATCCAATTCGAACAGACAGATACATACTTAAAACAAATAGCAAGTCAAAGTTGAAGTGATTTGGGGATCTAGGTCCTTAGAGAGGAAATTGGAAAGTGCTGGGTGCTAATATCACTGGGGGAAAAAAGGAAAAAACAAATCAAACAAAACCACACACTTTTAAAAGCTTATCCCCTACTATACACCGCAGCTGTTTTGTGCTTCTTTGTTGAAGAAATTCCATACTTATAGTGCCTAGCATGGAAATCCAAAAACGAATTTCAAAATGAACATTAAGGTATTTTTAAAAATTCTCTATATAGGTCAGATAACACAGTAATGGATATTATATAGTTGATAATTTATGAGGGTTGCAGTGTGAAGCCTTGCCTCATCTGGATTAGGTCCCAATGCTTCCCTGTCCTAAATTATGAGCAGTATTATTTATTTCATCGTAATTTTCCTGCCGAAAAAGGGTCATTTGCTTTAAGTTGAAATTGATAAGGAGAAAAAGCACAGCTCCCATTACATAGTTTTTACAGACATACGCCCCTTATCATAACCAGTGTCCTACCTTTAAAGACAGAAACATAGAGTTACAAATAACGATTCTATTATCTAAAGTGGTGTTTGCATTTAACTGATCATCCCAACTCGAGCAGTGAGATACAGACCACTGTCAGATACCTACTATTTTTTTAAGACATTGTCCAGACTAGTTTTTCTGGTACTTTATCGGAGGGTTTTATCAGGCCTCTGCATGATAAGGGTTGCTACTATTTGCCAAGTTGGAATTTTTGTAAAATTCCTTAATTTTCTGCTGTTAATCCATCAAACGCAAACACATGAAGACTTATCTTATTCTACAAGGAGAAATGACTTGTTGGACTGTTAAGTACTAGGAGATAGAGGGCTGGGAGCAATGGATTGTCTTTAGTTAACTCTATCAAGCCCAGGCTACCTTGTGTTTTTGACACCAGAGGAAAAAGAAATCTATGCACAGTACTGAATTTCCTACTTATCTTTTTCTCAGCATATTCAAGTCCAAAATTATTAGGAGGAAGTAATATACTTTCTTTAAAATATTTTTTTCTTCTTATTGTTGGAATATATATGACAAGATATATTCTGTTGAGGATATAAAGGCATAATTTGTACTTTTAAAAATGATAGAAAAAATTAAAATTAAAAAGTAAATTGATAATTCTGTATTTCTGAAGTTAACCTAAAAAATATTTAATCTAGACAATTATGTTTTTTATTCAGAATATACTCCTAAACAGTATTATAATTTAGAATGTCTCAATATTTAAAAATAATTATTATACATTTGCACAATTATTTATTTCAACTGTCAAAAAAGCTAAAATATAATTCAGGTACTGAATGTATATGTAACACTAAACATAACAAAGAATGTAACACTAAACAAAAATGTAACACTATGTGTTACATTTGTGTAACATTTGTGTACACTATGTGTTACAATGTAACAAATGTAACACTAAACAAAAAAAGAAGAGAAAATAAAAACATGATAAACTCATTTCTTGAGGAATTTTAGAAACAAAGCAAAAAAATACATGTATAACTTGCCACCTTTTCATAAACATTTTAGGCATAGCAAATAAACTTTCCATACAAGTTTCATGAAAAAGTAGTCAGCAAGAAGGATATTCCGTGATGTCTTTACCAAAATGGATGAAGAATGAATGATGGATTGATAAGTTGTGCAAGTTCAGATTGCTGAGCCCTTTGCCTGACTTTCGTGGAATACTCCTCTCTTTTACTTTAGGGGCTTTTCGCCAAACCAGCACTCTGGCCCATATGTTTATTCTCCAACCCTCTGGGAAGCCACCTTTCATCAAAAGAAGCGTGCTTATCTTCCACAGTTTCACTGCCATTGGCACCTCCAGCCCCCTTTCTCTGCTCCCATCTAAGTACTCAGGAAAAAAAGCTTTTAGGACTCTCAACAATACAAAAAGGAAAAATTCCTTTTACTGTCCTGGCAGATGAAACAGCTTAGTCTCAAACCCCAGTAATCATAAAATGCACGAAACAAAGACAGACATCCCCTAATTTATCAGAAACATGCTGTATATTTGTTGCTGCATTTTTTTCTGTAAACATGAGAAAGCTTTAAAAAAAAGTTAAAACTTGTCATTTCCCTCTTTAAACATCTGTTACGCAAAAATAATCACCCAGATCCTATGAAAAACATAATACTCAGTGTTGTTTCTTCATGCATGCGTATGCAACACAATAATATATAAATAATATATAATCTAATAATACATACAACAAAATATATAACCAAAAAAGCAAATCTCATGAAGTTGGAGATGGTTGGGGAAGTGACAAATACAGATAGATATTCCATTACACATTTCACTAATTTCAAAAAATAATAAGTTCCAAACATGGATTATATTACCCAATAAGGAAAAGAGTTTGGGCTTTATTAAGACCAAAGATATTACGCGGATGATTTCTTGCTTTATTTTTTCCACCTCAAGCTCAATTCAGCACAAATTGGAAGGACACTATCCAGATTTCTGGATGTGTGTGCCTAAAGGAATTCCTTAATTACAAATTTATCAGATGTTGCTTTCCAGAAAAAGGAGCAACATACACACTTGCAGCATTTGCTCTTTCTGGGCAGATCAGCAGTCACATTAAAAATTGAAATCTATTGCTTCCAAACACCTCTACTTTTGGGAACATTCACAGTGTATAGTATATCAGGGTTTCTCAACCTTGGCACTATTGATATTTGGGACCAGACTATTCTTTGTTGTAGAAAGTTGTCCTGTGCATTGTAGGATGTTCAGCAACAACTCTGGTCTCTCCAAGTAGATGTCAGTAGCGCTGCTCACCTCCTTTCTCTCCCATCCTCTCCTACACAGATTGTGACAACCAAAATGTCTCCAGGTATTGCCAAATGTCCCTTGGGGGAAAAAAACTGTCCCTAGTTGAGAATCACTGTATTAATTACGTTTCTATTAATGAAGAGTTATGAAGATAGTCTTTCATTCTTTCTAACTCATTTTTCTGAATTAAACCATTTTAAAACAATATATATTCTACTCAAGGTAGGAGACCTACCTAAAAGTTGATATATTCAGGTGGATTGGTCAGTAAAATTATGGTTTCCCCAAGACCTCATTCTGTGCTTTTGAGCATAAAATACTAGAAAGAACCCTTGACATGATAAAGTTGTACAATCTCATCCAACAAATGATCTCACTTCAATCCTCACACTCACTTTACTATTAAGCAAAAACAGGCACATTTTCAAATATTGATTCCAACTAATGTCTGATCCTAACAGGCATGATTTTATCAAGGCCCCATTATAATAGAAGGAGTGTCGGAGTTAAACAGAATAGGCTGGGATAAGATCACAATCTTCGCCACAATGATGTGATGGTATCACAGAATGGGGATAGTATTCTAAGTAATTATCATTAATAGATCCTGACACAGGAAAGAGCAGGCCTTATGGGGGTCTAAACAAATTTGAGTGAGATACAACAAGGTTGGTGAGAATCATATTTTAAGGCACTAGGTGTTCTTGAAATTAT
The DNA here is from genome assembly GCA_963574885.1 of Lepilemur ruficaudatus. NCBI lineage: Eukaryota > Metazoa > Chordata > Mammalia > Primates > Lepilemuridae > Lepilemur > Lepilemur ruficaudatus. Next base: position 145,804 of record CAUYRT010079201.1, read on the forward strand.
TTTTCAAAGTTTTAAATACTAGATTTTAAGTAAAGAGGGACGTGTAGAAAGATTTTAATGCAATGCGCATGGAAGGGGAAAAATGCCCATTTATTATTGATATAGATGCCTTTCAGTTGTCTTTTGGCCTATTGCATCCATTTTGGTTATTTCTATGTTTTGATCTGATTAGGGTATTTATAAACAAGTTAGTTCTATCTACTGAAAGAGGTAAATGCATTTGCTCTTTCAGCCTCCCAGACATCAATCTGGTAAATTAATATCCACCACAAGAAACAGAGAAGGTTTATATTCCCTGAATTTGATCCCAGCTTTGGGATATTCTCATGGTACTATGTAAGGTATCTTAATAAAGAAAGGGTTCCAATGTAGCTTTTTCAACTTTCAAGTTTAAGATCCTTGTATTGCACTGATTCATTCATTCTTCGGTCCTATGCCCTAGTAAAACAAAGCTCAAACTGTCACTTCATTGTTTACTTCTCAATGACTAGGGAAGTATCATGCAAGCCACATAAATGTTAAGATGCCTTTTCTGAACTCATTATAAATTTAATAGACATAATAGCATATAGCAGAAGATTTCATCTTCTGGACGATCTAGTATGTGAATTCATTGCTTGCTTACCAAGATTTTTATGTTTGTTACATTGATAAAATAAATATTTGCATGTAAAAGATACTAGTGATCATTAGTCCAAACAATCAATAAAACACAAATCCTTCTGCTGGCAACTTACCATTAATGTTAATATTTGGTTCTGAGTTGGTCATTACTCCTCTTTTATAAAACAGAGATAATGATGTACTTTCCATACCACTACAACGCAACATTTAAAGTTAAGCACACAGTGTAAGGGAACTAATTAGTAAATGTGATAAAAGGATGTATATATCTATATATATATATATATATAGAGAGAGAGAGAGAGCACATGAGTACAATTATGATTATTACTAGCATGATTATTCTTATTCACATTCTGTATGGATTTTTCTAGAGATAAAAAAGTCAAACTATATCTTAGTTTGTACTTCTTTTCCCAAATGAGTAATTAACTATAGGTACTGAAATCTTTTGGATAATCACTGAGGATGATGAATGCATTGCTGAAATCAGCAGTACAGACAGACCCCTAAATACTACTAATCATTAACACAGTAAAACAAAACAGAACATTCTACACTTTGTATCTTGTCTAAAAATAATGCAGTCATTGACCTTAACCTTATGAAACTGGTTCTATCATCAAGGTCATATACAATAATAAATACATTGAGTTGGACATGAGCATACCATAAGAATTTATGATATAACTACATTTTACCTTGTATTTTTCCTATAAAAAGTACTTACAAGTTAAATTTATTTTTTTCAGTAAATAATTTTAATTTTGAAATAGATGAGTAAAATTTGGCAAAGACTTAAGACACAAAGTATAATATATATATTCACTGGTTAGTCTTCTTTTCAGAGCTTCCATTTCTGCCTCAATACCAAAATATATTAATACAGTACATGTGGAAAAATCCCAATTGTGTATGTATGAAAATGAACAATAGTAGCTATTATCATTATATGTCCTCATATGCTTAGTGACAGTGTTTCTTTTACTTTGACCAAAGAAGAGAGGACATAGGTAGGCAATTAAGAAAATCCTTAGATGCTAATCTTTTGGGCAGGATATCACTGGATGGGTAGTAGATGGAAACTGAGGCCTCTGGGTCTACAGAATCATTTTACACCTATGCTAACACCAGACAAAGAGCTACAGGTGTGTAGTGCTGAACGCATTACAAGGGTTAGCCATTGGTTTGGTTCAAAGAGCAGCAGGAATGTTAAGCAGGCACAGCTATATTTGAAAATCTTTCGTTTTACATTTTGCAACAATAGATTAAACAAATAAACTACTCTCTGAAAACTAAATTTATCAGTTTGTGGAAAGATACATGAAAATGCTTATTTTTGTTCCTTTATGTGCTAATGAGATTTATGCAAAGAGAAAGCAAGTGCCACATAGTGAAACTAGGGGCTGACTCTGCTGCCAACAGGCTCATCGCTATTTTTCATCTTTGTAACACACACCCATGATATGCTCTTTTTCTTCAGCCTGCTAATCAGGGCAGTGGTACCTGATAGTGGATGATTGACTAAAGAAATCAAGATTGAACTTACTCCCTGAGGCACACTGTGCCTCAGATCAAAGAGCACACATGTGGCATCCTGAAAATGCAATCCCCTGCTTCCACCTCTCAACTCCCTGACACAAGAACCAAAGACAACAATCCTTATAAATCAATGATACTGCCTCTAAAAAGGAAGCAAAGATGTAAAAGGAAAAATTTGGGAATCCAAACTGACTTAATTAAATAAATTCCTTTTAAACAGCTTAAATTTAGTTTTTACTTTCTAATTTAATTTCTATATTCTAATCTCAGTGACAAATTAGGAACAGCCACAGTGAATGCTAAATACTAAAAACCAAGATGTTCTCTTTGTAGAAGAATGGATAGAATCCAATCCAGAAATTTTACTGTATCAGGCATGCAACACAGCTTATTCCAATAATTTGACAGAATTACGGGAGTTGAAATATTTTTTAAAAATCATAACACCTTTAATTACATTGTCATTAAAAATGACTTTTTTCTTTAGCTATTTCAGATATCATTATATTTCATAGAGTGCATGGTTAACAGAAATATTCTAAAGAAGGTTTATCTACCATTTCATAAACACGACCCCACAAAATAATAACGAACTTCATGCTGATTTAGGATGAGATTGTTAATGGCATAATGAGCATTATAAATATCAATAGCAACCATAAAAATGTAATTAATGCCAGTGGAGTTCTGAAGGTAACTCTTTTTTTTTTATCAGTTTGTTAGTATATTCAACTGCATTCAATATACAGCATTCTTCTTAAAGGTTTATGAAGAAACTCAAGCTCCAACTTAAGCTATTCTAGTGAGCAGTCACTTCACAGTTGAATCTGCCCACATATTCCAGTGATGAAAGCACTACTGTATTACCAATTTAGTATTAATATTAACATCTAGGTGAAGTGGCCATGAAGTCTACTAGTTTTATCATCTGAGTTTCACTAGTTCATTTCTTTTGAAATTCTATCATTTTACAATTGGTCAATAAGGATCATGTAGATTTTGAGATGAATCACATCTGCAAAGTGGAATCAAATTACTGAGAAACTTTGAAGTGTTATGTACATTATAAATTCAGCCATAAAAAAGGATGAACTAGTGCCCTTTGCAGCAGTTTGGAAAGAATTAGAGACCATTATCCTAAGCAAAGTATCTCAAGAATGGAAAAACAAACACCACATGTACTCTCTAATAAATTGGAACTAAACGATGGGTGTACAAGTACATAGGGGGAAGTAAAAGTCATTGGAAATCAAGTGGGGTGGGGAGGAAGGGAGGGGAAAAAACCCACCTAATGGGTACAATGAACATTATTCAGGTGATAGGCATATTTATAGCCCTGACTCTAGCCATGTAACCAAAACATTTGTACCGCCTTAATATTTTGAAATAATTAATTAATTAATTAATACTTCTAATTGTTTGATGGTAAAAGACATTCAAGCTCACATTACAATGCTTTTCAAGAGAAGCTGGGGTAACACAATATAGTAAAATAAGCTAAGAGAAGATTAGATTGTAGTAACTGATTAAAATGGTCTGTACTTTTCCCGGTTTCTACTGATTTCCTTCCTTTCGACCTTAAGATAACTGTTTACGCACTAGCAAAAGACACGTGGAGAACTATCAAGAAGATGCAACTAAAATAGCAGGCTACTTATTCTTTTGGATACTGTCAAAGCAACTGAAAGGAAATGACATGCTTCTCTTTTCAAAGCTCTCAGTAGCTAAGGAGGTATAAAAATAACAATCAAAAGATCTAGTACCCTTTTGTCATCTACAACTTGAGTGGTATGTAAGATTTGTGGTCAATATTAGCAATACTGCATAATAATTATATTACTGTTAAACCACTTTATTTCTTAAGTCTAGAGGTAAACACTGAAAACTAAAAGTAAAATTCAGTATCCTTAATTCAATTGTTTGAATCTTATATAATTTCAAAATACTTATTACACTATCTCAATCTCAGTTAAGGTTATAGACAGTTCTCAATAATTTAGGCTCATGGAGAATGCACAAGAAAGGAAATAAAGACAAAAAAGCAAATAATATAAAATCCTTTTAGTTTTGTTGCTTACATTTTTTTTTTCATTTCTCACATTTTGTTTTCTTTTCTCATCATATTTGCAACTTTGATTAAATTGAGTCTTTCTATAAAGCCCTACATGGTCAAGAATTATAAACATCGCTTTCATTCTACAGATTTATGTATCTAAATGCTATATACTTGTTCTAGGTTATCTATTCGAATACTTAAAATATTTTTATGGTAATTTTGCAATTTTGAGTTTTCTCATGACCAAGATTATTAAAAAAATAATGTCAGATACATTATTACCATTTATAACATATAATCTATGACAGGAAAAATGTTGTTTAAGTCTGTTTAATTCTTTCAACAATAGAGGTATGCTTTACTTCATGTGATTGCTTTATTTAAGAAAGTTAAGAGTATAAACAAAATAAAATTAAAAATATAAATTTATTTTTATAGTATTTGTTGGCTTAAAAACTAAATATGTATTCTGTGTGTGCACATGTTCATGTGTGTGTGTATGCCTGCATACATGTGAACATCACTTTTTGTGTGTTAAGTTTGCTTAAGTAATATATAAAGACTATAGATAGAATTTATTTATATTTAAACACTCATACAAGAAGCAATTTTGCTTGATGAGAATCAGATTTCTATACCCCAATTTTTAGCAGAGATCCTGACTTACATTAAATACTTAATAAATACTGAGTCAAGTTTTCCTTCAAGACTTGTATTGCAATATGTATAACATTAGAGAAAGGAATAAATTTTAGTCACTTAATTGCTAGCAGATGCAGCAGGGGAAGACTGTTAAAATAGTTATGAAATAATAAAAATAATTATTCCACTACCCTTCCATTTGACTGTAAAGAAGACAAAACTCTAACATCCTACTAGGAAGGCACACAGTATGGCAGGAGAATTAGCTAGAGTGACAAGTCTGAATGGTTTCATCTCTATTCTTTTATCCAGACCCTTACATAACTAATGGCCAAGAGTTTAGGTTGTACCCATTCTAATAAGTTTATTTAATGATTAGCTTCAAGTAAAAATAAATAACCATATGAAAATCTGAAGGCTCTTTACAAATACAAAACATGAGTCTTATTTTGCAACTAGATCTATCTTTCTAAAGCTTTTTTAGAAAGAAAATATTGTATTTCAAAATGGCTTTGATAGCTATGTCACTTTTCTTCTATTCTATCTTTGTTCATATTTTCACACATTCTTTTAACCAAATGTTTAGAGTCTGAGTTAAAGTCACCAAAACAAGTACATTAATGTTGAAGAGGGAGTTGTTCTCCATTAGACAGGCCTCAGAAGAAGGAGGACACTTCACCTCTTGGCAGCATTGGACTATCCATGATATGTGACGTCATTATTCATCTGATATCCATCTGACAAGCACTTTGTTTTTAATATTTTATGTCTATATATTTACTCATAAAATACCAGACCACCAGGGAAAGGAATAATAAAAAAATACCAGGAGCATCTGTAGACATAAAGATGCTTAACGTTAATAGTGTGTTAATTCAGTGTCAACTTTTCTTGCCTCTACTCACTAATTGCTCTCTCTATATTAATATATTATTACAGAGTGCTAAAAAATAATGGTTCTGTTTTTCTAGAGCTTCAGCTGTCTTTTTATTTCTTCTTTCACGGGTAAGTATGGTTTTATTTTAGCTGTCCTAAGAACAGCAGAGAAGTTTTTTAGGCTCAGTAGAATTCTCTTAGTTGTATGAATTATTTTTGAAACACTTAATGTGTATTTCTTTTTAATCCAGAGCAAAAATAACACATTTATTCCCTTTCAAAAATCCCAATAAATAACAAAGGTATATTAGGTTCCAAAACAGCTTAACTGAACCATATGTGGATCCAAAAGCCTGCCAAAATGGAATCAGTATTATAAAAGACAGTTCATATTTCATCTAGCCATAAAATAGGAATCTACAGTATAGAAAATGTACTGGCCATTCACTCATACAGAGCTTACGGTGACAATGGCTTGAAAACTCATTGTCGACAGTATAAAAATGACCTAATATACACTCTGGGAGGTTTCTTGAGTTTTTTCTTTTTTTTTTTTAATTCTTGTTTGTCACTTTGACCTGGATTGACTAATCACAGATTATGGAGGAAATGACTTAAAACAGCATCTTGAACCTCGGCCCCTCTGAGAGTCACAGAATTTTACCATTAAAATATTTCATGAGAAAAATCTTTAAGAAGCAGCAGAAGGTTTGGCACTGAACCCTTAGGATCCCATTAAGGGCCTCTGCCATCTTCCATAGCTCGTCTAGTCCAAAACAGCACACTCTACTCCCACAGAGTCTCTCCAAAGCCATTCTGAATCCTCTTTTCCCTTATCAGGCTGATACAGACCTGCATCATCCTCGGAGCCTTCTGACAGGGGCTACAACAATTGGGGGGAAGGGGTGGTTATACAACCACACATTGTTTCCTTTCACAAAACCCTGCCACAGGGTGCAGATTAACACCAAAAAATAGATGGCTGCAACCAAAGAGAAACATTTTTCAGAATGCCTCCACTTGATTAATGAAGTAATGGAGCCGACCGCTGTGTGACTTTCATCACGCACTCCTCCTCTCTCGTCCCTGCTCCTCCTGGAGTAGCAACAGAAACGGGAACACTTCTGCAAATGTCTGCTTCCGCTGAAGAGCTGTCATTTTCAACAAGTTTTGCAGCAATGCCATAAGAATAAAAGCGCCTAGGTTCCTTGCTGAAAATATTCAGGTAAAGGACAAACTTTCTTTTTACCACCTCTGAATTTCTTTAATAAAGGCAAATGCTACCCCCCCTTTTTTCTATAGACACTGATTCAACATATACTGAGGTACTGATGCTTACTTAGCTTAGATTCACATGCAGATATCACCTGGTACTTCCCTTCCCATGTGCTAATGTGTTACACGTGCCTGAGCAGCTGTGGCTTTCAGAGGAGAGGTGGTAACATCACATCCGAAATTAGAATCAGAACCTGAAGGACTCTTGCCGCTCCTGTCCACAGGATAATGCTCACACTATTACACAGGCTAATGAAGTACAAAAATGGTACTTGTTTGACTTCTTAGTAAAAGCTAAAGCTTAAGGCATGTACAATGCCTCTGCTCTTCCAAACTCTGTCCCCATTTCTTTTTATTTCATGGTGCATCATTGCCTACATTATGACTGCCTTATTTACTCCATTCTGTACACAGCTCTACAATGCCATAAATAATGAAAGAATTCAGTTAATAACGTTCCAAAATATAAACCTAACTCAAAAGTGAATCAGACAGGGCAAATTACTTTTCCAATTGTCTGAAATCCCCACACACCTGAAAAATGCTTTCTGAAGAATAAATCCTTACAAAAGGAAACCACAAAGATGCCACAATAACTCAAAAGGCAGTTTGACCACTTAACCTTCTTTCTGTTTCTAAAAATATTTATTTTTTTATGCTTTTGTGATGATTGTCTACTTAGATGATAAACACTCTAAGATATGAGTTCTCGGAATACTCATGCTAACTAATCAATAAGGATGTGTGTCTGTGTGTATGAAGACGTGTGCACACATGTATGAAGATACATTCCTATGACGACAACCAGAAGTGCTTTTTAAGTATGCTCAGAGAGAGGACAGAAGAGAACAGGCTAGATGCACTGCTTGGGAAATTAAAGGAGTGAAAAATCTATGTTCCATTCATTCACAGGCATAATAAAAAGTAATCTAGGTTTGTTTAACAATCTGTATATATTTCAAAATGACTAAATGCATATAATTTTATATAATTTTACAACAACCCTATGATGTAGGGCTGGTATAATAACCCCTATTTTATACAGGAGAAAACTGAGAGCATGTGTGATTACCCAAGATAACACATCCACTTTGGGTAATAACAGCCAGGGCTAGAATCAGGCTATTCTGATCCCATCATGGGCTCTTTCCTGTACTTTCTCTCTCTCACTTTTGATCTTTACAGTGTGTTAGTGTATGCTTCTCAAAATTACCAAAGGAGAAGAAACACTCGGCAAACCGTTTCTGATTCCTAACAGCCATCGGATCTTGTATAAATCATGTTTTATATATTCTAATTCACCTTTCTCTATCTGTAAAATTAACATCTAGTAAGTTAATCAAGAAGTTACTGATCACCTTCTATGTGGAAAACTATATTTACATTCAGAAATAAGAATAAAATATATCTCATTTTCACAAATGTGCTTTTACTTATTAATTTTTGATTTTGGTTATGATGCTTTACAGCCTATGATTTTGTTTTCTCTATTCAAATTAATTGATTTTTTTTCATGATTTCGTCCATTGTTCTAAGTATTTGAAAGTCCTTCCCTATCTGGAGGTTAGGTAACTACTTTTTCAGATTAGTTCCTATGGTAGACAGCCTCGGAGATGGTTCCCATTCACCCTAGCCTTCTGGTTTCAAGACCTTGTGTAATTTCCTTCCCTCAGGGTGGACTAGACCTAGTGAACAGAACTCAGCAAAAGTGATGGGATGCCACTTAAAAGATTAAGGTTCAGAAAGACTGTGGCTTCTGCCTTGGGCTCCCCCTCTCATTTGCTTGTTCAGAGCTATATCAGCTGCCACATGGTCAGTCACCTTATGGAGAGGCCCTCCACCCAAGGAACTGAATCAACGGCCGTCTGAGTGAGCTTACAAGCAGATCCTCCATTGGTTCAGCCTTCAGATGACACCACAGACCTGCTTGTCCCCTTGATTGCAGCCTTCTGAGAAACACTATGCCAGAGACACCTAGCTAAGCTTTGTTCTTATGTGTTAGCCCTCAGAAACAGAGACTAAAGAGTATGAGAAAAACCACAGGCCAAGCTACATAACCCTGTGCTTGACTTTGGTTGCCCAGCCTTTAAAATACAAAGTGATAGAAAACATACAAAATGGCACAGACAATACACACATTTCTAAAATCAAGAAACCACAGTTTCATCAAACCTAGGATAAAGAGTTTTAGAAGAAAAGTGATATAACAGCAAAGGAATAATAAAGATCAACTTTAAATTCAATATTTAAATTAACAGGTAAAAATACATTAATCTGTAAAATAGAGTTTCTCAAATAATCTCACAAATATCTAAAAGCATGTAATAAATACTACTTTATTTTTCTCCTATTGGAAGTATATTAAAAAAAAAAAACCTACTTGCCTGTGGACCATTATGCAGCAGCAACATAGAGCTGTATAGGAATGGGTTAGTCGGGGTCACAAAATTGCCTATGCCAGGAGAAGCCAGATGATAGCAAAGATTGTCAATGACAATTGAGAACTACAGTCAAATTGTGATACTTGGTTAATGCCATCCTGAGAATAGTGATTTATAATTAGATCAAAAAGAGAGTCCAGTATGTTATGAGAGTTTAACAAAGAATTATCCCTAAATAGTTTTGATTTTTAAGACCAAACTGAAGGAATACAAAATGGTACCTATATCTACTCTCACAGGTATCATTTCCAAGTTACTGAATGTAATAATTCTTGTATTGAGCTGAGATTGCTGCTAAATCCTCATAACATTGGCAGAATATTTATTTTAACCATGCAGATAACAGGTAAGAACACAATGCCGAGCTGTTTCAAAATAGTTGTAGAATGGCAGTTCCTAAAAAAAATCAAGTTGAAAGACTTTGAAAGGCAAGTTCTACCAGCAAATGGCAGAAGACAGTTTTGGTCAACTTTTCAAACAACTGCTCCTCATAGTGCTGTCTCATTTTTTACCTTCATCTCTAGAAAAGAAAAAATGTTTCAAGATTTATATTTTATAATTATGAGACAATAGAGTTATGCTGTGCAAACCACTTCCTCACTAATCAAGATGATGATGGACTCCTCTTAGGGATATTTACTATTGGCAACTACAGAGAAATGATGGTGGCAGGGAAATCTGCTTTTAGAAAATGCACGTAAGAAACCTGATGTGTGGGAAAAGAGCTGCAGACACTGACAACTCCCATTAAGAATATCTGGAGCTATAAACCAATAACCATCCTTCATCCTCCATGCCGGCACTCTATGGGAAAGGTAGGGCCACTTGTTAACCTCAACTTTATACACATACTCTCAGTAGAGCAGCTACAATCATATTATAACGATAGGAATAACTTCTCCTTTCAGACATTAATCAAATCAACAATATAACACTGATAGTCATTTTAATAACGTGAAGAAAACATCATATTCAATAAAATTTATTCTCAGGTTTCTAGAAAAATGAATAATCTTAAAAAAGAAAAAAGATGTTTTTGTTTCCTCAAACTTGGCTTGAGTATAGGTAAACAGGTTTAGCCATGTAACCCAAAGGCAAAAATGTGTTTAAATTTCAGGCAGAGGAGAGAGTAAGTTAGGCCCATAATAAAATTATGGTCTGTCTATGGCAAGGAATCGTGTCTTTGTGTTCCTACATTTCAAATCCAAGTCTGAGCGTAAAGAACCTCGAAAGACTTGACCATTAGGAGAAAAAGTAAGTCAAAAGTAGATTGAGATTAGCAGGCAGACTAGCTACACACGAGAGGTATAGTTGGGAGGCAAGTAAAAATTACCAGATAGGGTGCAATTATGTTTTAATTTCAACATTATTTTTTATATGACATTATATTTTCATCCACTGCCAACACCATGGCTGTGTTATAATACAGCTAATCCCTTAATATCAATACACAGCTGACCTCCCTGGCTTGTTTCTACACATTCAAACTGTGAAATAATTTGGGGGTGTTTGGTTTCTTCCTTTCTGATTCACACTCAGTAGAACCCCTTTGATTACTCAGGCCTTCCCTTCACTCTGAGTACTCTCCCCTCCAAGCACACAAACAAAAAAATCTGACTCTAATTCTAAACCAGGGTGACACATCATTCTCCAACCCTCTTCAGCATTAAATGTCTTGCCTTCATGTCTTCTCTGAGCAGCTTCCTTGCCCACTCTGTTTCCATTAATTCTCCACATAGCAGATAGAGCATTAGAGAAGCCAGGATCTCGCCCTCCCTAAGGGACAAATCTACCACCTCCATCAATAATGAATTTCACCAACGTTTCCCAAGAGGAACAGGGTACAATTAAAAAGGTTATAAGTCCTTGCACTACTAGAACCTCAGGGCATCTGTGAATGAAACTGGCTTAAGCCCAATTAGAGGAATCAGTACATTTGTCTTCTCTTGGAACAACCCTGCTCTTACGGTTCCCATCAATTCAGTATAAATCTGACTGATCTTATCCAAGAAGTTAATAGAAAATTGTTCACAGTGGGCGACTGCCTCCTCAGTTTCCAAGCAGAGACAGATGGAATTTCCCAGATGGTTTGTCACTGGAAAGTGTGATGCTGGATGAGACTTCACAGAAAGCATGGTGGAGCAGAACACCTTCTTGGCCTTCACCCATGTCATAGTGAGAGATCTAAAACTGATTCTGTTGTAAACAAATCAAAATCACCTGAATAGGCTCAACACCTCATCCTCGCTAATTGCCTCATAGGGTTAAAAACCTTACACTGAAATTAGTCAACATTTATCAAGAAACCATCATGGACATATCTCCTTAGGGATAAAAATTAAAGAAATAGACATAGTTATCTTGTCCTACTGAATCTTCCTTTCAAATGAGATTAAAATAAAAAAATAACATAAACAAATAAAATAGATACAAGGTATCATTTACTGTGGTGACTGCAGTGCTGAGTTGGATGGATGAAGCTAGATCACAGAGGAAACAGAAATGGCTATAAAGACTCAGGAAGGATGTAGGGGTCTTGAATAAGGAGAGGTGTGCAGCATTCCCTGATACGTAGAAAAGTGAACGAAGGAATACTAATGTGCTCATTCATTAGAAATTTATTCATTGAGCTCTTACTATAAGCTAGAGATTGTTCTGGGTAGGAAGAAGGAAAGATTAAAATATACATATATATATATATATATATATATATATATATATATATATATATATGAAGCATATGGCCTGCAGAGGAGATAGACCAAAAACAATAAAAGAAAAGGAGATAGCCATTATATGATCGGTGCTCTTATCCTAGTAAACTAGAGGATCAGGAAAATATTTCCTCCACACTGGGGACTTCAGGGAAGGTCTACTTCAGGGGTGACCTTGAGCAGAGTCTTTAGGTATGAATTGGAGTAAGTGATATGAAGAGGGACATAAGAGGGGGCATACAGGTTTCTAGAATGATAAAACAGCATAATCAAATGCGCAGAGATGGGAGAAAAGTGTACACTCAGAGCACTGCAGGTAGTTCAGGGTAGCTGAAGTCTACATAAGAGTGGACAGTGCACAAGGGCTAAGAGCTTAGGAGGTGAGCATCATGAAGGCCTTTACTAAAGAATTTGGGTTCTCTTGTGCCCTATTAGGATGATTTTAAGCACACGAGTTAAGTGACTTCTGTAGTTTTGTCTTTGGGACAGACAGTGATCTGTGGAAAGAAAAAGGAGATAAGAAGGAAGGCAGAAAGAACAGTTAGAAGAATATCATATAATCAAGGGAGAAATGATGAAGGTTTCAACTGAAGCAGTGGCAGTGGGAACAGAAAGAAGAGAATGAACATTAAGGAAGCAGGAGCTCTGGTACTTGGTCTCTGGATGTGAAAACGAAAATCTTGGAAGATGTTGATTCTGAATAGAAGACAAAAGAAAGGGTAGCAGTTACTAAAAGGAGAGAGGTGTGGCTACAAGGAACTGTGTGAGCAAGAATTGAGATTGAGAAGGAGAGGTAAAAATGCAGAAAAATGTGGGATAACTGATAAAATGGACTCTCTGCAGAGGCAGGAAAGGAGACTCACAGAGCTCTAGGATCAAAGACCACTGAAAGTTGCAAGACAGGGAGAACTACAGAAAGGCCGTAATGGAAACAGGAATAAACTCTCCTTGTGACTATTTAGTTGGAGGAATTAAGTGAAAAAGGCTTGCAAAACAGTTGAATTGTGCTATTAGAGAAAGGGTAAAAAGCCAAGGTTAGAGATTTTTTATTTAAATGTCATTTGTAAATTAGTAGCTGAAGCTTTGTTAGTGAATAAGCTCCCCGAGGCACTGGGAACAGAGGGAGAAGAGAAGAAAGGACAGAAGTGTTTTGGGAAACACACATAGTTAAATTAAAAAGAGCCAAGGCCCAGAGAGATATGAGAAGTAGGAAAGTATGGTAGTCCTGAGCCCAGACAGAAAATGAATATTAAAGGAAGATATCATTCACAATGTCGACATCAATGAAAAGAAATACGACACCCAACAAAAAGTCATGCCTCAGCAAAATTATAAATTATATCATTGAAATGATATGGAGGGGAGGATATGAGTGGGGTCAGTGAGAATGTTCCTGATAAGTAAATTCAGATAGATCAGATTTTTATTTTGAAGAGCATTTATTGAATACCTACTATGTGCCAGTGGCAGATGTCCAAAATTGCATAATAAAGATTTCATACATCTATGTCCTCTAGAGTCTCAGCAATGATTTGGATATTGATTTCATATTTAAGTCATTATAATATCTTAGAGGCTGTCGTAGTATAGCTTCCCCAGAAGACTCCCTGGAGACTGATTCAAATACAAGTAGTTTATTGTGAATGTGATCAGAAAATTCCAGTAGTATCATTGAGAAGTAAGCAGGAAAGGAAAGTAAGCCCATGAAGTGTGTCACATGAAGCTTATCAGAGTTCAATTCCACTGGAAAACTCTAAGAGACAGTGTAGAACACATCTCATATCCTAACAAAGAGGTGGGAAGCAGACGTGTTATTCCACCAACTTTCTTTCCATTATTGGTTGAGGATTACCTCTGGGAACATCAATTCTCAGCACTTTCAGCTTGCCCAGCTTGCAACAGGTTTGCTTATAAGGCTGGAAAAAAGTCCTCAGGTAGAAAAGTCACAGATGTGTCCACTAAGCAGCCTTTGGCTATGAAGGTGAATGCTGGAGACATATGGATAGAGATACATTTGCTACAGGAAATATACAGCATGAAAATGGAAGACTCTAGCAATGAATGAGATCAAAGATGAATACTGAAAGAGATGGAACTGGATGGGAAGCAACGGAGGCAGTTAATGATTCTAATTAAAATGATGCAGATCAGGAACCTCTCATTCTGTCTTCAACCGCATTTCTATGGAGATAGCTATCTCAAAACTTTTAAGATACAACTTAATGCTTTATTTCATTATTAGGTCAATAAAATGTCTATAAGGTCCTTTATATAATATTTCATATTTGTAGAACTCAATGTCACAAATAACCTATGGGAAAATAAAACAAGGTTCTATTCTGATTGAACAGAATGAAATGACATTTCTCTATAAAATTTCATTTGTTGAATTTAACAGGTTATGATGAGTTTAGCATTATGTTGTAAGTAATCTGGGGCTTTCTATTTAATTAAGCATGCATGTTGCATGATTCCAGCAGTTGGCTGAATCCACTCAGACTAGTTATCTATTGACAGTTGATATATTCAAAAGCAAGAGAGGGCAAATACCACTTAAATTCCAGACATCCAACTTTCTAAATAATCATTGTTGTTTGATATTTATTAAGTACTACCATGTGCTAGCACAGCTGAGTTTTAGTTTATTACAAGGATCTTTGTCTTTGGGAGAATATGGGGCATATTCAAAGGCATAACTTATAAATAGCGAAATTCTAAAACACATCCAAAGCAGATATTCATCAGAACTCTGGGTAATTTAAAAAATTTCTTCCTTGTCAGTGGTCCTTTGATTTTTTTCAATGAATAAAATTTCAAAACTTTGAAAAATAGCAAGTTTGTGCTCCGTTATAGCATTTAATGTAAGTCATTGCTCAGAAGTGAGGCAGGATGCTGAAAAGAAGGCTAGGCTCACTCACTGTTAATAAATCTTTCAGGGGCATAAGGATGTACCTCAAAAAACTGGAACTTGAAAGGTACTGCAGACTTTTGGAGTCTGTGATGATTAATTTTATGTATTAACTCAGAAGGTGGTTTTGAACAAAAGTAACACTTAAATCAGTGAACTTTAGGTAAAACAGATTGTCATGCATACTGTGGGCAGGCCTCATCCAATCCACTGAAGACCTGAGTAGACCAAGAAGACTGGCCTCCCCAAGGAAGAAGAAATTCTCCAGGAGACTTCCTTGCCTTCAGACTTCATCTACACTATTGGCTCTCCTGGGTCTCCAGCCCACCAGTCCATAGTGCAGATCTTGGATACACCAACCCCCATAACTGCATGAGCCAATTCCTTTATAACAAATCTCTTTCTATATACATAGATATCCTGTTGTTATGTTTCTCTGGAGAATCCTAAGACAAAGCCCTTGGCAAACAGTCAAATTTAGGCATGTAAAATCTCCAAACGCCAACGTCTACAATGTTGCCTATTTAGTTTGGGGAGTCTTTTCTGCTTTAACTCGATATATTTCTATGGGTTCATTTCTACAGATCACTGACTAGTAACAGTAGTTGAAATTTGTTGATAACTCACTCACATATGCCATTTCATTCAGTCTTCATGAAATTCCTCTAAGCTAGGCAGTATTATTATTCCCATATTGCAGACATTTCTAAGATTGCAGCATGGGTTCTGGAATCAGAATAAGTTGACCTTGAGCTAGTTATCTAACTTACCAAAGTAGCAGTTTCCTCCTCTGTAACAAAGGAGATAAATATTCCCTTCTCTTACACTTGTGTAAGACCTAACTATGATATAAAATATTAATATGTAAAGCACTTTGATCAGTATCTAGCCCAACGAAAGTATTTACTATGCTGCTGCTGCTATTATTAAACTTTTAAAGCATGAAGTATCTACCAAAATAATAAAACGTGGGCAAAAGATACTCTGTTTCAATGTTCAGTGTTTTGTATGATCCCAAGAATAACTTTTTGTCAAACTGATTTGTTTAGTATTTCTATATAGACTGTATTTCTTGAAATGTTCTATATGTATCCAAATAACTGGTCTGCAAAGTCTTCCTGCAGAAGATGGCATATTGCTAACACACTTCAAGATGGGGACTTAAAAGATATAAAAAGGATTTGACATCTGGCATGGTGACTCAATTAATTACTGTGTTGGATTAATTAGTGTGCTGAATCTCCTGAGCCAACACCATGAGTTTGAGCAGAGTAACATTATATCAGTTGGCAAAGACGCAATTCTGAAGGCACAATTTAAAAGAGTGTGCTAATCCAAATTTGATTCAAGGTTGGCTAAGGAAGGGTTACCAGGCTATATATTTTATTATAAGGAAAATGTATCTTTATGATACAAAATGTGTATTAAAGTATTGTCCAAATTATAAAGAGGTAATAAAATTGCAGTTGTCGTTGAATTAACCCCTAATTGCTTAAGCAGTCTTAAGTATCATAACAAATATTTTGTCCAAAGGAAAAAAAATAGGTATATCTCTAATTTTTGCACATTTTCTCTCAGATTTTTTTTATAAATTTAGAATTCATGTAAAGAGATCCTGAACAATTTTATCATGTTCAAATCATGTTACAGATGTTAAACGAAGGAGGCAGTATAGCATAGTCTTTAAAAATGCAGATTCTGGAATCAAAAGCTACACCTTTTATTTTCCCATCTACAAAATATAATTTAAAATAGAATCAAATTCACTGGTTTGCTTGGAGGATTAAATGAGCCAATCTATTTTTCAATTCTCTGAATGTGTTTAGAAATGAATAAGTATGCAGTACATGTTAGCCAGTTTACTGTAGACTGCAGTGGTCCCCAGGCCCCAACCTTTTTGGCACCAGGGACCACTTTCATAGAAGACCATTTTTCCACGGATGGGGTGGGGGGCAGTGGAGCTTTGCGGCCCAGTCCCTAACAGGAGGTCCACCGCCGGTGGGGGTGGTGGTGGTGGTGGTGACTGCAGCTAAGTAGTAACAGTAGTAGCAATAATAGTACTAGTGGTATTTGATGACATAAAATCAGAAGCAAATTCTGGGAGAGAATCTAATTTCAAAAGAAAAATATTTAAAAATTATATTTTAGTGAAGCAACTAAATTTTAAAATAGGGAAAAATGCTATATTTTAAGTAAATAGTGTAAATAGATATTTAAACCCTAAGACAAAATACTTGCGGTATTAAGATAGTTTTCTATAAAGAATTATTACCTATTACTTGATATTTGATACTCTTGTATACATACATTTTAAGTAATATCAAAAATTCTGAAAATTTCATATTTATAAATTGACTCATATAAAAATATGGCATAAAATAGCTTTAGAGTAGTATAGGAGTATTAAAGCAACAAAATAATGTCCTCTGCCTAAAAATAGGAAATTACTTCAATGAAAAATTAAACTTTCTCAAATGAGCTTATTTTCCATCCATCACAATTTATTAAGAGTATATGGTAAAAAGCTCACAAAACTATGACTCTGTGTATAGACAAAAAATGATATAAAGACAAATCAAAAATTATATTTTAATACAGATATTATTTTGATATAGTAAATGGGGAAATGTTCATCATCTCTTACACCAAGTACAGATGCCACTTCAGTGGCAGTACACTTTGAAAAAATATCAGAGAAATGACTAAAGGTCATGTGGATGTGTGATACACAGTGAGAAATAAGATAAATATCTCAGAGCTTAAAATGTTTTTAAGCAGTGCTAGAGAATAAAAAACCCCAGATAAAATGGGTTTAGAATAGTATTTAACTGAACGTTTGATGTTTAAAGGATCTTTCTCTTTCCTTTCTTGCCATTCATTAGCTTGAGAAATGAGTATAGGTAATATTGTTTTCTGAAAGGAATCAACAGAACAGTCTGTTAATAAAACTCAACCAATTAAGGCTCACAATGTTTGTGGGGCCACATCTCAAACACTTTTTGAGGCAGCTGCACTGGCCCACACAGAATCAGTTGCTCAGATTATTAAATATTCAGCCAGGACTATACCCCCCTAGAATCCTGTATACTGTTTAAATGTATGGTGAAAAAAATATTTCCCATTAATACCAATCATTACCTTTAGTTGAATCAATAACCTCTATCACAGCCACATGGCACTGAATGAATGAGATTGGCACACATCAATTTCTTTCATCTAATAACTTGAAGAAGGAATTTCTGTCATGTAATAAATTGAACAAAAAATGCAATGTTACTGAATCCACTATACGTGTCAAAACCCCTCTGGGAGATTTTATGTCCCCATAGAGTAGATCGAGTCATTAAACAGTCACAAGACTCTTCCCACATAAATAACATGCAGAGAGAAGGACTTTCATTGGAATGGATACATACAAAATTTCTGGATCTTCCAAGGAATATGAAACATTTTTCTTTGCAAGTTTTATCATTTGTCTTATTGCTTATAACAGGAGAGGTTTTCAGCTATTATTTTTTTATTTTATCCCACATGGTAGGCAGAATAGCGTCCTCCCAAAGATGTCCGCATCCTAATCTCTGGAATTTGTGAGTGTTACTTGGCATGGCAAAGGGAAATTAAGGAAGCAAATGGAATTAAAGATGTTACTCAGTTGACCTAAAATAGAGAAATCAGCCTAGATTACATCATGGTGGACCCAGCGTGATCATAAACATCCTTAAATGTGGAAGAGGGAGGCAGAAGAATGGATTGTAAAGGGGAGGCTTTGAAGATGGACGGAGATCATGAGCTGAAGGTGTGCGCAGCCTTGAGAAGGTGGAAAGAGGGAGAAAACAGATTTCCCTCTAGAGCCCTAAGAAAGGAACACAACCCTGCAGACATCTTGATTTTAGCCCAGTGAGACCCATTTTGGACTTCTGACCTCCAGAACTGCAAGATAATACATCTGTGTTGTTTTAAGCCACAAAATGTGATGATTTGTTACAGCAGCAATAGAAACAAATATATCCCATTAAGAAATAAAGTTTAAATGTAACTAAATTACCCACCTCTCCACTACTTTTTAAAACATCTAATTAATCAATTATCCATATAATCTCACCAAGTGGTAGACTGCTGTTCTCATAACTTTTATAAAAAAGTTAACAACAAAAATTATAATGCTAGTTATTCTTCCCTGCTCTTAAAGCTACAAACAGGTATTACCAATGAATAACAAAGTTGTTTACTTCTTGTTCTTCATGTAAACCTATAATGTATAGCAATTAATTTTTGTCATTTTAAAAGTAAAGGCAATTGTACATATTATTAAATATAAACAGTCTTAGTCTGGCTAAGCAGATAAAGCAATAACCTTATAAATTACCTTCCTAGCCACCATTTAGCATGAGTAACCTGTTTCCTTCTAAATTCTGAGTATGTTACTGTCACACACAAACCACTTGGAAAATATCCAAGTTTTGCGGTCCATGAAGAAACAAAAACAAACTGTTATTTTTAATGACTTCACTGGGAAGCAAGCAGATATAATTTCTGAGCTACGACAAAATATTAAGAGTCAACCATCTCAGAGCCTCCACATACCAAGGAATTATTATTCAAGTCCATCTTCCCAGCAAACGGCCCCCAGGTTGTTCCCACTGGAAGTTGCTGACGACTCTGAATTTTTCGTTCCCCATCTTTCTGAAACACCTCCAGCTCTCCTGCAGACAATGAAAACAGAGGTAGTTTAGAATAATTTCACTTGTGCCTGAACAATAGCCACCTCTTTTTGTGTGTTTGCTTTTACACGCACAATATTCCCAGAATTCATATGAAGAGATTTAATTATGCTTGTTTGAAGAAACAACTCATCTTGCTATCCTCAGAGGAAAATAAAACTTGTCCTTATAATTGTATTCAAATTTAGTCCAATTTCTTTCTTGCACCTTTTCACACACATCATCTGCTGAAGTCAAGTCTTTTTAGTAAGTCTTTGAGAACTAGAAACAATAACATTTCCTCAAGAAGGCAGTGATCCAATGCCAAAACAGACAGACAAGAAATATTAGAACAATAATTTAGGGTTAAAATTCTCATATTTATTCAAGACTCTTGGACAACAATACATTGAGAGTTTTTTTAAGTACTTGATAATTTTTTGAAATTACTACTAGTTTCAGTGGATAAAACAGCTACATGTACAATAAGCAGCGATGCATGCTTTTCCAAATAAAAAATATTTAGACAAAGTTTTTACTTTTTTTAATTTGATATTTTGGGTAGGATTCTATGGTACCAAAGGGTTTGGACAAAAACACTTAAGAAACACCAGTTTGGAAGGTCTTCTTCCTTTAATTTCCTCCAAACTAATATTTTAGAATCATTAAATGGAAACAGGAAGTAAAGACAGTATACTCATTTGCATAAAGTAGGAATTCCAAAATGCTTGCTTAAGAAATAATATAATACTACAAAAATAAATTAAAGAGCACCTCAAAACTTCAAACAATGGCCAAGAACCTCAATGTTATTTGGGATAAACAGGAAAAATAATCACAATCAGGAATTGTAGCCTCTCTTTAAATAATTAAATTTAGATATTTATCCCCTGACAGTTTTACCATACCATATCACCATACCAAAATTTTTATTATCTCAATAATACAATTTAATGTTTTTAATGGTATTTCTTCTCAGTCTGCTCAACAGCAGACATGAGAATGAGGAGTGGAATGAGAAGAAACATAAAGGAAAATCTGAACTGGAATGGAATATATTCAGTAATCACATTTTTGAAATTATATACAAGTCATGGTAGGTAACACATTATGAAATTGTTGCCTTCATCTGGCTTTAGTTTCCTTTCAAGTCAATAGCTATCTTTAAATATGTAGATTCAAATCTTGACGTTTTTTAAAAGAAAAACCATTAACCTGAGTTCAATTATTTCTTTTTTATTTCTCTACATTTGTATCAACTCCTTTTAATATTTAAGGTACCAGATATTACTTTCCACATTTTTTTATCATTGTTTATCCTGAAAACCAAAGTTCAAGTATATAAAGCACAGTCAGTTAAAATATTGTATAATGGTTAAATTATGTCCATTATGAAATATAAATGCATCTGTATCTGAACAATGAAAATGCGATGTTCATCACAATTCCAGGTTCACAGTCAAAAAATAAAATCCAAGGACTGTACTTCCATTCTTCCTTCTTCTCATATTGCAGTCCTCTACTACTTGAGAAACACACTGAAAATGGAAGAATTTATTAAATTAAGATAGAAGCACACTCTCTAATTTTTTTTTCATTCTCATAGTGTGTCAGTAACTAAAAATAATCAGCAGTGAGGAACATAAATCCAGAAAAATGTAATAGTTCCGGACTTCTAAATGATACTTTTATAAATAGAATACTTCTATTAAATAACACATTAATGATTATGTGTCAAACTCAGAAGCTCAGTAAGACCCATTTTGGACTTCTGACCTCCAGAACTGTGAGATAATAAGTTCGTATTATTCGGAGTCCAGAGAATATGAAACGATAATAATTTGTTTTCTGTATGTGGAATGACAAACCCATTTATGATATTTTCCTTTGAAAATGTTTTTTATCCTTGTGCAATCTTTTTACTAATGCATTGGAATCAGAGACCTTGTATAGAAACATCCTCAAAGACAGAGCACAAAGACAGCTAACAATCTTTTATGATGCCAAAAAGGAATCAATGGAAAAATGTTTCTCAATACATGCATATTCATATTTGATAAAAAAGTTTATTTAAATCTTTAGAATAATTTTTTCTGTTTGAAAAGAAACTTTGATTTCTACTGGATAGGAGTTCTCAGTATTTTTTCAACCATACTTATTTAAATTTTAACCTATTTCTTTAAAATTTACCATTTAAAAATAAAATACATTTCAATCCCTCAGCTAAACACTAGTAAAAAATTTTGTTTTCTACATAAAAGAAGATGCTCAGATAATTTGCTTACTTTTACACACTAAGAAAACCAGTCATGTCACATTTAAGTGATACCAGAGGAATCATGAGAATCTTTGAAAACCCTTTAAAAAAGTAATTCATCCTCTCCTTCTGCCACTGACATATTTCATTTGAAAAGGGTTCAGACTCAGTCGAACAGTGACTCCTTATCTATACGTGTGGATTTACAAGCAGCTCTGTCTTTTAATGGATTAAGAACTACAAACTTAGGGCAGATCATAAAGTGATATCCAAATATCCCAAAGTTTTTGAGGTGTCTTTGTCTATGCATTAAAATTTTAAGCAGACTAAAAATACTTTTATGAGCTCTTAAAGAAAGAGCTCCAACAGAAAGTCTAGTAACTGTTCAAGCTATCAAGTCAATCTTTTTAACTTTACTAGAAAAGCAGACATATCCTGGTCTCCTTTCTTGCTTGCTAAGAAGCTATTTTGACGTTTAGGGAAATATTTTTTGTTCCCGAAGTAGTTAAATAAAAATATTCATTTATTCATAATAACATTTATAAAAAACTGCAAGCAGAGTGCAAATAATTAGCATGTATATACTACCAAGGCTACATAGGTTAATGATAGCAACAGAAATAAAACATTGTATAAATGGAAGTTATATTTAACTTACATGTTGCTTAAGAGTATGATATATTAATTTTTTCTCAAAAATTAATAAGTGTCATGAAACAGGAAACACTGTTGCACTAACAGTAAGAAGATCAATTTTTAGCCCCAACTCTGTCCAATTACCAGCTGAATGGCCTTGAATAAGTTATATATTTTCTGAGTCTTCAGTTTGTCATTGTTAAAAGATGGCTTTGCACCCACCTAGAACTTGGTAAGGTGTTTTTTCCAGCTCTGACAGCCCAGGATACAGTGATTTTCTTTCCCCAAATATGATATATTATGAGAAGTGGAAAGAACACTGGGTGGTGAGTCAAAGACCCAGGTCCTTGAACCAGCTTATCATAAAAAGGATGTTTGACTTGAAAATATTAGAAAAAAGGAAAAGTTATAATTCTTATTTGATTGGTTTATTCATTCTTTTATACCTCATTCATTAAGTTATTCATTCATTTATTCCAAAATATTTATTGGGCATCTACTGGGCATTTTACCAGATACCGTGTCAGGCCCAAGAATAAAACAACAAACAAAACAAGCCTGGAGCTTTTATGAATTGCAGGAAATAGAATCCATATGGGTTGGCCAGTAAAAGCCATAGAACTTAGTGATTATTTAGATTTTTAAGAGTTAGGAAAGGGAGAATCCAAGAAGACATTCAGGTATCTCATTTGGGTAGATTGGCCAATGGCCATGTACCTATTGAGATAGGGAACACAGAGAAAAAAAAAACCAGCAAGAATTAACAGTAAAATGAGAAGTTATAGTTTGGTAATGTTGACACTGAAGTGGCTATAAGGAAGGCAACAGGTGAATTTAGGTGGGCAGGTGCAGGTCTGGAGTTCAGAACAAGATCTTAACTAGAGTGGATAAATTCTGGCCTTTATTCAGTAACTGAAACTAGGTTGTATATGGCAATAAAAGCCATAGGATTGTTGATCTAGGAAAGAGTGTATCACAGAAGACTAAGAACCTTCAAAAGACAGAATGATGGAGGAAAAGACACAGAAACTTTGGGAGACATGGTGAGAGACACAGGAAAGAAACTGGATATGGTACCATAGCTGCCAAGGGATTGGTTGAGGATCCAATCCCTTGGCGGGATTGGAAGAAGGGGAGGATCAGTCATGGAATCCAAAAATTTATGAAAATAAGAAAAGAACCAGAAAGATTCCTTGGGATGAGATGGAGATATGAATATTTGGAGGGAAAGGCAATTTGTAAAATGGGAGGCCAGAAAACAAACAGAATGGGTTCAAAACTGTATGGGAGGAGAGTAACTGGAATAAGCCATGTGATCCCAAGCTAATTACTTAACCCTTTGAATTTCACTTTCTGCATGCAAAATAGGGCAAAATAGGGATTACAGTATTTTTCTCAAATGATTGCTGTAAGGATCAACTCAGATAACATATGCAAAGTACCTAATATATACTACTTCAGCCAAAAGAAACTGAAGCATTCTAAGAACATGTTCATATACTTCCATCATCACATCCAGCCATTCACCAGTCTCTGTGGTCATATTCCCTCTTGGTCACCTTTATCCAAATCACTCCCGATATTTTGACTTATCTTCCTTTCTTGTATCTACTGGATTCACGCTTCTTATCAGCATTTTCCAGATTTTTATCAACTCAGATGTAGTTGACCAACTAGCCTCAATTCAGTCTACAGCTCCAATTCAGGCTTCCAATCCCTGCCAGGATTAAGTTATCAAAGCTCCACTTCTACCATGTCACCACTTGTGCAAGTTCCTTTCCTAACTCCTTTCTGGCCATCCCAAATTGAACGTATCTGCCTGAATTTCAATACCACCATATGTTGTTCCACAGTGTCTGCCCGACTTTCACGTTCTACTGCTCTCCCGAATGTGTTCTTCCCTCCAGCCAAAAAAGTCTTTTTCACCATCCATTCCTCTTCTTCTCCCATTTAGCTCCCACACCTTTCTGAGAATTGTTTCTGCCATCTGGCAGACACACTCTCGTCCTGCCTGGGTTAATAGACTCTATTAAAGTTGCAAGATCAGGCCCAAAGCTATTCTCCTTCATGAAGCTTCTCTGAATTCTAGAAAAAAACCGAGTTTTCCTTCCCTAGTACTCCCATTGCAATTACAATCCAAAAACCACACAGTTTTGCATTTAATTCTTCCCTAGTGGTTTCCTCTTGATAACTTTTTTCACCTCTACAGAAACATAAACATCTTGATCTACAGATATCTTTTTAAAATTTCTGTTTATCCCCTAGTAATTAATATAGTTTGTGACATGTGGTATTTGCAAAGTACAAAATGAATGCAACTGATTGGACAAAACTTTGATAATGCCAAGTATCTCAATTCTCATACAGTTAAAGTTGATTTCAGAGACAAAAGAAAGCTGTCTTAATATGTGTCTTCTCTTTGTATTACAACAATCACACACTTCATTTGCTCAACCTTGTATGTACACCGTTCACATATATTACCTCATCTGTAAAATATGGAGCAGGATGAAAAATACAGATTTCCCTCTGTGCCCAGTTCATATTTTTGCAGCTATTCTTCAAAAAGAAGCTTTATTTTTAACATGCTGGGTAAGTTCACAGAAAATATTTGAGACACATAGGACGGACTAATCAATTTTGGTAAAAGATAATATTGTTAGTGCTCAGGGCTGTTTCTCTTATCTTCTTGATAATGCATACTTTTAAAAGTCTGTGATTACTCAAAGACTTATGATAGCTTCACTTAAAAAAATAATAAAAGCCCTAAGTCAGAAATCACTGCCAAACATCCCACAGCTTTTAAAATATCAACCCACTTTTTGGTCTAAATAAAAGAAATTCACTGGTGGAAAGAAATACTTAAAATTACCAGAGATGCCCTCAAATGTTTTTCCATTGAAGGTGCTATAAAGATATTGTGTGTATGTGTTTTTTTAAGAGGGTCCTTTTGATGCCTCTTTAGAAAGCACAGTATAGGAACATAGTAGCACACCAAAGGGGAACAGACAAGATGTGAGCCTTTTAGAACAGTTACCAACAATCATGCTCCAACTTAATTCAGCATTAAGCTGTTGACATCAACACATATGGTATTTACAGAACATCCCTTAACTCTAGGCTCAGATGTCATAGAAGGACATGTTAGTAAATGAGATGACAGAAGATCATATTTCATTTGCGGAAATTAAACCTTGGATTGGTTTGAACTTGGTTTTAAGTATATAACCAAAAGTTAAAGCAAACCACTATAAATTAGCTCATAAGGTTTATCAGGCCTTACTATAGCAGAAGGCTATAGTGTCAGAACCCATATTTATATTTTCTTCATGGTTGGAAGACATTATACATCATGGTATCAAACATGGACAGCCCCGAAGTCATGCTGAGTTCAAAAAGCGCTCAAAGATTCTAAGAATTTCAAAACATTTTCAAAGTCAGCCTAGGTGGCTGAAGTATGGCAGAGCTCTTGCTATTTTATGGTTTAACCATTTGACAGCTGCCTCCAGATACATAAGGGGTTTAGGTCATTTCACTGCTGATTATCTTCACAGCCAAACTGCAGTCTTGCCACCACATGTATTTCCTCAGGCATTGATAACCATGGGTTTCATCTGCATTGTAAGACAAATAGCACCATTTATATTAATATTATGCTATATTGATCCATCTCTAAGGATGGTTTGGCTCAGGAAATGACAGTTCTTGGTTAGTGGCTACAAATTGCCTCATAGAGATTCCTTTTCTTATTTTCCTTCCCAATGTTTGAGTCATACAGTCACAACACATACTAAACTACAGTTTTGAACATAAACTTGAAATACGACATTCCCTATTCAAGCACTCCAGTCAAACCCTGATAAATCAGGCTGGCCATGCAGTGATCTTATCCCTTCTGACTCTTTAATAAATCGAACCTTGTAAGTTCCTACTGTTGGAAGTTGTCACTAAATGAAATTGTGACCTTATCCGGCGCATGAACTTATCCTGCTGACAACTACATTTATTGTGCGGATAAGAAAGGAAAAAAAGAAAAAAAGAATAAAGAAAAAATGAGATATTTGATAATTCTGATCTTAGCCATATATAACTCTAACAGATGGGATCTTTTTGATGTTCCATTAATGATTTGCCCAAGATGAGTCTCTACTTAGAGAAAAGTGCTCACCCTAGGTAAGTGCTGGGGGCACTGCAGATGGTATTAAAGTGCATGAAGAGGTACTGGGTGACAGAGTGAATCAGAAGCTATTAGTCTAACACAAAGAGCCCTGAATTAGCTTGTAATTGCACTGGAAAAGATAACATAATGGTGGTGGCAAAATAGAAACATTCCCTTTTCATGCAATGAATTCACCACCTAAAAACTCTACAAGAAGACACTGGAATTGTCTAAAACCTAGAATAAAATCACTACATTTCTCAAGAATGCAAAATTCTCCCTTTGGCTGTAGTTTCTAAGAAGTCATAGAAATCAACATGTACAGTATTGTTTAGGAGGCAAATTTACATGTATATGCTACCAAATATTGACATACATTACAAACTCGGGAACTTTCTGCCTTATTATTCTGGCTGGCTTTAAGGATTAATTCTGAGACTGAGTACTCTTTCTATCCTACAGGCTCGCTGAACCCTGCCAATTATCATCTTCAATATAGAAAAACAAAAGAGATGAAATGTATGTGTAGGTGGTAATATTATTGGTAATGAAATAAAAAATTCTAGGTGTTTTTTTTTTTAAATGACCATGATCATAATACCATGATCTGAAATAACTAGAAATCCTTCACCTACATATTTATTTGCAAAATAAGTTTTATATACGGAGACCATGTTCAATGCTGGCACAGAGGAATTGCGACATTTTATTCTTTGCTCTATAGTCTATTTATATGAACAAAGAAACAGGAAGAAACAGCTCATTCCAGTTATTTGAAAATATTTCACCTAGAGTCTGAGTAGCTTTTGCAAATGTTCAGAAAGGTCATTAGAAGGAGGAGCAGCAGTCATTGGAGACTTTTCAGCTGCTGGAAAAGGGGTGGGGAAGGTCAACACATTTTTGCTTCAGAAACCTGGCACAGTGTGCTTCTCTGCTGCCAGAAACCCTCCCTGACCTACTAGACAACACTCCTTGTCATAGGCTGACCCAATATCACTTCCTGATCCAAATCTAGAGAAACAGAGGGAGGTTGTGTTTTGGGAGCTATGGTTAGGGAGGCGTCATCATGGAAGTAAGGGGACTTGGCTAGCAGACGCAGGAAACAGCGGTGGGGAGTGCAGCAGCCACAAGGCAGTCTCCCAGCAGGAGGGCCACAGAAAGGTCAGGACCTGCAGGGGACTGGGCATAGAAGGCTTATTTTTCTCCAGGAGGAGAAACTCCAAAGGAGACACAGGATAAAAATCAACTATAGATCTTGTTTGAAGAGAAGTCAGGAAGGAATAATTTTTACGGAACATTTAGGATAAAATATACATGGACCTCATTGATATTTATGGTTCTAAATTTCAGTCAACAACACTTACTTATATATTTCAACATGTAGTTTGTTAAAATTGCATGCTCTCTCATAGGTTACAGTCATCAATTTAGAAGAAGATGATTCACTTACAATAGAACTTATCACAAGTCATTGCTGATATTTAATGATAACATATACTTGTTCGTACACCTACTAGATAACTGCTTTAACTGGACACCAAATAAACCAAGATATCCTCCTAATATTTTAACATGGTGAGATGGTATAGTCGGAGATGAAAGGAAATATACTGACAAGCTCTGACAGATAAATATGTTTAGGCATCACTTGTGATTAGAATGTGTTTTGTTTGGAAGAAAAGGTCTGCATAAGGCACCATTTGGGAGTGGGGAGGTGATTTTTTTGGGGGCGTCATAACGTCGGAAAACCAAAGGATAGCAGAATAATTTGACAGATAAATAAACAACTTGAGAAAAATGATAGCATTACTTTGAAAGCTTTTAGTTTCATTCAGTGAGGTAATATTATACTGTGAGGTATTCTCAGTCAGTAATAGAAATATCCAAAAGACTACCCTAAAAGTGGCATTCCATTCTAGATTTTTAAATTTTTATTCAGAGGACAAGCATAACAAGTATCACTGTGTCTTAAAAAAGAGTTTTTTAGAGTGGAAGACAGAACAGAAACTAAAAATTTAACACACCATCAATGAACATGTACCCTAGGATACTTGAATTCATGCCTAACGCTACTGCCAATGCACCACATATGATATTGAAATGTTTTATGAAACCCTGATGTGGATCCCAAAATTCAGGAGAATAAGTCCTAGATAGTACTAAACATTAAAACATTAATTGTATCACTCACTTAACTCTCTTACTATATATCATCTTTAATAAGCACAATATTTATTTATTTGGTTTGATAATGCCTTCGTCCATGGAAAGATCTAATCTGTAGGCTATAATATTGGCACAAAGTTGCTTATTTCTGAAATTTGAACTTATTTTGCTGAAAATATTACTAGTTTTAGAAAATACTTTCAAAAATATTATTCCTAAAGGTAAAGGAAAGCTACAGTCATTTACTTATACTTCTGAAGTCTATGATTAATGCTTGCATTTCCTCAGTTACATATATATATATATATATATACTTATATTCTTAAGTTACATATAACTGACAAGAAGAATTTTGCCAAAAGCAGACTTCTTGACACTTTTTTGGGTGCAGAACATACTCGATCTTGCTGTGCTTTGAATAAGGCCTAAGCTGTGTGGTATATTTCTCAAAATACCCATCGTTAGTTTAAACCCTACCATCCTTTGAAGTCCCAATGAACACTTCCCTGATTCACACAGCCTTTTCTTGTAAGAAGCTCAGGGTGATCTCTCCCTTTGAATTCTCATGGTATGTGATTTTTTAAACTCTAATATTTTCCATCATTTTCTTCCTTATAATAGTGATTTATACACATATCTCCTATCTCCACATATGCAAATTTCTAGATGCCCCCACAAAACTTTGTGTCTGGGAGGGTTACAGGAAGTAAACAGACAGAATAGGTATAATTTTTATCATCTTTGGGCTGGGGCTCAAAGCTAAAGTGATGTATTTAAGTTACAAAATTAGTGTGATACCAGGACTCCAACCCTGGTTTTCTGACCCTCTCATACTTTATCAGACTGCCTCTTTCAAAAAAATGTAACAACTTAACTAGGTGGAAGGATTGACCTAGAGCCCCAGTATCATATCAGCAGCCATTAGAGTGGATTCATTTATAAGATTAGCTGCCAGTCAATTTGGAAGGCAGAATGTGAGTGCCCGAAGGACGGGGCCACAGGGTGAGTTCTGAAGGAGGCAAGGTGGTGGGAAAGATTAAATAAACAAAACACTGCAAAAGCATAGCAGGGGGAAGAGTAGCAAGCTTATTATGTGAGTGTCATAGTTCACAATAAACTTTTACATTTCTGTCCCAAAAATTTCAAAAAGAAGAAAGCTAAGATACATGGGTTTAAGATGGTAGACTCCTCCTCCCTTAATGATTATCCTTCAAAAAAATATTTAGGAATTAAATATGCCGAAATAAAAAACAGAAAGTCTGATTAAATACATCACGTAATTACTTGTATAAGAAATGACGTATTTATAAGGTTTTCTTCCCAAGAATGCAAAGTGTAAAAGACATTTGAACACACCGAAATGATTCTCCATCTTTTCGTTTGCACTGATAGCACTTTCTCCAGAGATGACTTTCTGATGTGAAATTGTACGCAGCTATTGCAAACTAGACAATCTGGTGCCCTCACATTTTCCAACATGTAAAATATTTCTATATCACACATTTAGCACACCCAGTGGCTTAAGTATGAATGTGTTCAATATAGATGTTATTCTTCTCCTCTTCTCTTCCCCTCTCCTTTTCTCTTACGTTCCTTGGGTGTTTCCCTTTCCATCAAGAATGTGGAGTATAGAAATGCCAGATTTTGAAGAAGGAAGGCAGGCAGGAAGACATTATTACATGTGAGCATAGTTTTCTTTATATTTAGTGGTCCCTCACAGAGAATCCCCACATGCTGTCATTTGGGGCATGGCCCAGTAGAGCTACGGTAGCCTACCTGGTATTAAATTTTTACAGAAAGTATTATTTTCATGACTATTTTATTCATAAAACAACAATCAACTGAATTTTATTTCAATATATATTTTCTAATTCAAAATTATTTGTTAAACACTTATAATGTCAGTCACAATGCTGCGTACTGGAGATACAGACATGAATCTAATGTGGATCTTTATGACTTATCCTAATGGTTGTGAGATAATTATGATCCAATATAACAAGTTTTTGGTGACGGTAGAAGATAAAATTTAATCAGTAAGGGGACAAAAATCTCCTAAGGTAACTTAGGGAAATCAGGGACAGTATTTCACAGGGAGGGCTGGCAAATGACTAAGGCAATATAGACCATTTTTTCCCTTTAATACATCCAAAATAATTTCTTTAAAAAATAAACACAATACAATGTTAACATGAGCATTTTAACATGTTTGTTCTGTTACATACAAAACTGTTTGTAAAGCAGAGGTTTAATGAATTGCCTTGAAATAAAGTTACTGCCAAATTGAATGGAACAAATGGCAGGAATTTGCTGTAAATAAAGTTTTAAGATCATTATATAATAATGGATGGTAAGCATTTCCATTGTTCAGTATTGTAAATATGATAATTTTAGACAAAATTATATTTCTAAAATTTATTGGGAAATATCTTGTAAGTTGCCTTCGACTTAAAGAATACTACTCTTTTTAAAATAAAATATTGTTACTATTAGAAAAACTTATTTTGTTTTTTTGATAATTTCACATGAACTTCTGAAATTGAGATAATGATCCTGAAAGTGATCACCCCGAGCACTGAAGATCAGAGAGGTGAGCTCATCTATAACTGTGTCTAGGATGTCCCCTCAGGTTATAGCATACAGCAATAGAAGGGTCTCTTTGGATCACTTGTTCCTGTGGCCTTACTAGGTGAAATTCTGAATTAGCACATTCAGAGCTAAGGGCATCATGTTTGATATCCGAAGCAGGCACCCAGAGTGACCACAATTATCTGAACTACATATGAGATGCAATAAACCAACTGGTATTCTTTTAAAAAAGCTTTATCTTTTTAACATCATTATTATTGCTTAATGACTATATATCAGAATATTTACATAGAAAAAAGGTATTAAATTTACAGAACGTTTGTAAAATTCCACTATATAAATGGAGACACAATTGCCCTCAAATATCAACAGCTTTTATAAGTAAACATCAGAAGCTAGAAAGTAAGTTTGGAATAATGTATATCTGTCAAATATAAGGATATTTTTGTTTTTAAAGAAAAGATGTGTACAGACGTAGTTGTTGCATAAATCAGTGAGGTCTGATTTTCTCTGTAGATTCACTGACTTACATAAAGCCATAGATAGTAAATAGCATTCTGTAAATCCACTCTGGTTTCTTCATATTGTTCATCTTAAATATCAACTATCCAGAATAAAGTATAATAGGTATAGCAATATGGAACTCATTATTCACAATTCTTAGCTAGAGTCAAAATAATGACTCACCATAGCAAAGAACATAGGCTTGAGCACTTCCCTTTAATTTCAATTTGTAATAACAATTTATATTTTCTCCTCCACCAAATACGTGAGCATTCCCTAATTTTATATTTCCTGATATGATGAACTTACCCCACTAAAAGGAAACTAGGATACTTTTATGAGCATGCCGGGAAATAATTGTATATATAGATAATAAGGAGAAAACTAATGGGACATTATTAAATTAAATTTCACAAATTCTTACAATGATTTTATAAATCATTAAAAGTGAGGATTACACACACTCCTGGGATTCAATAATTCAGATCATATAAGAAAACTTTTATTGACCTTCTTGAACACTAGCTTGTATTCTCCATGTATCCACTGGCTTGTTGCTACTTATGAGCACAGGAGACCATATAGGTAAAGGACTCAATATAATGTTGAGCACATAGTAAGTACTCAATAAATATTATCAATTTTATCTTAGTGTTTTATAATTGGGAATAAATAAAAAATGAAGTATATGGATAAGAATACTTGCATCAATATGTAGACTTACTTTTAATTGCAATTAACCAATCTAGTACTAACTTTCAACTAGAACCACTTTCATTACAGATGAAGAAAAGAGGAGGCATAGACGATCATACTGAATTCAAAAAGTGGCAGGAACAGCTAGCTCCAAGAGCGGACTACCCATGCAGGTAATGGAGAGGTTCAGCCCATACTAACCCCGGGCTGGTATTTCTTTCTTGCCTCATATCTAAGCCAGGCAAAGGTATGTAGCTGTGAAGGTCAACATCAAAGGTGGGTCACCCATTCCATTTCTAGATAACCAGGATTAACTGCTCCACTGACATTATCCTGACATTATAGAGTTCCAGAAAGGAAAAAAAATGAGGAATATACTTATGCATTAGTGGAAAAAAAAAAAACTACTTGCATGACCGTATTTAAACAATGGAAAATATTTATTCTACCTTCCTGGCCATCATTAGATTTTTCCATTTACTTCCTCAATTATTCTCAGTTATAAAATGATGAAGAGAAAACACACCATTTATCGAGTACTTACAATATGTAAGACACTATATTGCATCCTTTCTTTACATGGTCTCACTTTCACAACAAACTTTGGAGGGGCAATTGAAAAATAAAATAATGCTCATGGTAAACTACTAAAATGAAAGCAAAGGAAACTTTATTAATTATCACAATTTTTTTATTTTTTGACAATTTTAGTCCTTATTTTTATAGGTATTTAGTGTAGAATGTACACATTATCTCCTTTTTCTTTTCAACTCAATAGAACACTTCGAATCAAATTAATGCAATTAAATAAGTGACAGTGTGAGAGAGAAGAGTTGATGAAGATTAAAGATAGCAACAATCATCTTTTTACATGAGAGATGGTTACTAGGAAAAAAGAGAAATTCTGAACAAACACTGATATACCAAATGACAACAATTAAATGTATAATGGACAATTACATTATAAAGTAAGAGATAATCCCAATTTCTGGATGAGAAAATTAGCAGTATTCCCAATACAAACAGCCACCCCCTCCCCAATTTTTTTAAAAAAATAATAATTACTATAGCTCCTCACACAAATTTCTCTATCAAAATCAAAGGTTATTCTTTAGAACCCTGAGAAAATACAGATATTATTATCATTGTCATTATGATTTTTGGTCATTCTAACAATTTGAGCTTCTAAAACAGGATGTTAAGCCTAAATAAAGTATATCTTCAGGAAAAAATAGTATTTTTAAAGTACATTATTAATTCATCCTTTTGAATTCTCAAAGCCAACGAAGTACGAACAAATCAAGGCTAATACACAATGATTGTCTTTAACATTACTTGTTAGTAACCCATGATAAGTCAGGAAAGATTATGGTCCCATGAGCAAGCTGTAGACAAACATATGGCATTTCATTCTAATCAGTATGCTTATTGATTCATTTGCTGAAAAAATATGTATTGAGCATCATTTTTCCTTCTGGCCCTGTAATTATTTTGCATTTTGGGGATGACTTTCCTGAAGTAATTTTGCTCAACTGAGATTATTAAATCAATACTTCAAACCCAAGTTGTGTCTACAAAGAGGCAAACACTTTATATTTAATCACAACCACATGGACCATTACATTTCCTTTTCAACAGGACATGGAATTATAGTAAAACCTCTTCAGTTTTAGCCTCATTATATGAAATTATAATCAAGGTGGCAGGACCAGCACTGAAGTTTGAAACAGGAGCTAGAAGCAAGGGAATAATATAAATAAGATTTGAAATGAGACTACTTAATAGAATAAATTCTAAAGCACTTAAGAGAAATTAATTTACATACACACAATGAAATTACAGGGAAGAAGAGGCCAACATCATTAGGGCAGGGTGAAAAAAGACTCCAATTACAAATCATGGCAATCCCCACTTGACCTCACTTAAAATACTGTTAGTCATAAATATATTCTACTGTATGAAATGCAAGTGACAAATCTTCATTTCATTTATAAATATTCTAGCATCCATACTAGGACTGACCATTCTCTAAATTGTTCAGTTTACTGAAGTTTTCATAATCCTATTATTAAGAAATTTATTTTGGAACATGCTATTTTATTTCAGCATTGTACTAATTTGAGAAACTTAAATGCTCCCCGTTTTGTAACTCAATATGGAAATAGTATGTAGAGTGCTACAAAATGGATATACCAAGGCAGTCCTCCAAAATGCCTTTTGACAACCAGCCACCTGGTTGTCAGTTAGAATTGTTCATGTCCTCCCTTTTCCTTTGTACCAACATCCATCAGAATACTCACCATGCATCCATGCATGTGCATGCCTGACAAATGTCAACGTTAACGTCTGGCTATTTCCAAGTTACCTGGTTCACGAAGGATGTCATCATATCTGATCATAGTTGTTCCCAAGAGCTAGTACTATATCTGGAATAAAGCTAAGGATTTAATAAATACTATTTGAGTACACACAGGAAGGAAGGAAAGGAAGGGAGATACTATTTGCAAAAATATATAGAGTAACAAATTATACGGGGTAAGGTGAACACGAAAATAATAGGTGAAAAATTTAAAAACTAAAGATCCTTTCTTATTTTTAAGAAGTGAGAGTGATGAGTTTATACAATCTGAATCGAGTCAGGGAGAGTCATATGATTAAGGTCCCCTTGGCTGTTGAATTTCTGATTCTGTTATGTAACAATGTATAATCCATGGGAAGACAGGGTATAGGAACTGTATTTTCCTCCTCTTGAGAGAAAATAGTGCTAAATTCTTCAGAGAGCTTTAATCAAGGAGATTCTTATTTAACTTCTAATCATGTAAATGCAAATCAAATAGTCTAATATCACTAAGATCTTATATTGCCTTTAATTATGCATTTCAATGGATCCACAGCAAATAAACATCTTTGTGGACACTAGCAACGACCTAACAAACCATCTGACTTTCTGAGAACTGGAAATTCTAAAAAACATGTAGCTTCAACATACACATACACATTCATACCCAAAAACAAACAAGTACAAGCAAAACTGAAGAAATTAGAGTAAGATCAATGTCACTATCCTGGTTGTGATATTATACGACAGTTCTACAAATTGGTACCATTGGGGGAAACTGGGCAAAGTGTATAAGGAATCTCCCTGGACTATTTCTTAAACTGCATATGAATCTATAATTATCTCAATAACTGTATAAATCCTCAGTGTCTGTGGGGGATTGGTTCCAGGACCACCCATGGTTACCAAAATCCAGTCCCTCAGTCTTCCTTGAGGAACCATAAATACAAAATGTCAGCCCACCACAGGTTTCCATCCTACAATTACTGTGTTTTTTGATCCACGTTTGCTTGTGGACGTGGAACCCACCGATATGGAGGAGCCAACTGTATTCATTGAAAAATACCCATGGACCCACATAGTTCAACCTGTGTTATTGAAGGGTCAACTGTAAATATTTCAGTTAAGATTATGGCTTCATAAACGTGACAGCTCTTAAACCACTAATTTGTAATTAAGAAAACAAAGCCAACCAAATAGAGTTAACACATCCTACAACAGACAAAATAATCAAAAAACTGAGACAAATATAAAACCTATCTCCTCAGGATTTATACAATTTTAAGGAGAGAAATGATCTTAAGTATCCAAAAATCCAACTCACCAAAGAACCAAAAATGAACAATATTACATTACTTTTTTAATATGCATAGCTTATTTGTAGAACTTGAACTACAATATTTGTACTCACCATCAATAAATAAAAATTAATTACAAAGCTACCCAAAATATTTTTTCATATAAGAATTATTTATTGCATAAAAAAGTATTCCCTCTTTGAAGTCTGGTTTTATTCCTGTTGAGTCTGAAAAAATTAATTTATGAAAATTTCTTTTGTTTTACTCATTTTCCAATATCCACAAAGACTTAATAGTCATTATTAATCTTCAAATATTGGTTTGTTTTTGAAAAAAATAATTTTCTGCATTTAAAAATATATTAGCAATTTCTTCAAAATGAAGGTGATTTAAATGGCATTAGGTGTCCATTTTCTCACCCGTTCCTTTTTTGTGAGATTCAGATGCTATACTGAGGCAGATAAAGTCATTACAATGCTGCAATAAAATAGTAAAATATGAGATATACACTTCTGAAATGGATTTAATCTGCTACACTGTTTTAAATGGAAATATATTGTAAGATTATACATTTCTTAAAATGGCAGCACAGATATTACTGCTCCCTGGTGAAAGATACTAAAATCTCCATTTATTTGGCTGGTGTAGGTATGGCCTTCGGTGTACACCTATAAGTGAATTAAATCTAATTGCTTATTTTCAGTTTCCTCAAAAAGCACTGCCTTTAAGCAAGATGTAAATGCATTTAAATGGGTATGTTCATCTGAAACTCTGTTCAATAAGTCAAATGTTTCTTCCAATACAGAGATTCTTCTTTGATCCAGGATATTCATGACATTTAACTTAAAAGTACAGGCACAGCATGGCGGAACTGAAAGAGAACATGTTCTGAAGTCAGATGGACATGGGTTAGAATTCCAGCTTTACTACTTAACATCTGTGTGATAGTAGGACAGTTACTTAAACTGAAACTCAGGGTTCTCGTCTATAAAATGAGAGAAATAATACCTACCATACCAGGTTCTTACAATAATTAAATAGCATAATATGCATGACAAGGCCTAACATAAATCATGCACTTAAAAATAATATTTTATCAGGTACAATATTAAAACATCGTTTGTGTTCTGCAGAGCAAAAATGATAGAGGAGGACCTCCCTGCTATGGTTTACAAATAAGCACCAGATGCCTAATTTTGAGACATGGGGTCATGTTTTAACCTTGGAGAAGAAAAACTTGAATCTTACATGTCAGTCTGAAGTAATAAAACTAACAAAACTGCCAGCTACATAAAACTATTTCAAAGTCATGTAGTGGCATTGAGATGAAAATGATGGATAATCTAAAAAAAAATGAATTCACATTCATAAACATTTTCCCAAATTAAATAACTTTACTTCACAAAATGGAAGCAAAGGAAAAAAAAAAACTTCCAGCTGCAATCTTCTGAATGTTGGACCTTGTTGCTGGTTTCTTACTTTCAGCCATATGTTCATATTTTATCTTTGTGATATTAGGAGGTTTCATACAAAAGAACTACAGAAAGGAGCGAACGCAGTCTGCTGAAAATAATTCCTTGATATGCAGGGACCACTTTTAATACTTACACATTAGAATGTATATTATATAGCTTCTTTTAAATGAAATGAGTATTTTAATACAAGGTTTCCAAACTACATTTTAAAGAGAGGAGTAAATCCAATAAATTTACATTTATTAAGAGAGGACATGTTTCATTTAATTATCTTTAACAATTTTAACATAAATCATTTATTGATTATCAGATATTATCCATTTATCATATATCATAGCTAACACTATAATGCCTAGTATTAGCCAT
The DNA here is from genome assembly GCA_963574885.1 of Lepilemur ruficaudatus. Classification (NCBI taxonomy): domain Eukaryota; kingdom Metazoa; phylum Chordata; class Mammalia; order Primates; family Lepilemuridae; genus Lepilemur; species Lepilemur ruficaudatus. The sequence continues at coordinate 184,066 of CAUYRT010079201.1, forward strand.
GCACTAACCTAGTTGCCTTTCTTGTATCTCATTTAACTGTTACACAAACCATATGAAGCAGATTATTTCCACTTAGCAGATGAGAAGGCTAAGGCTTGGTGACATTTAGTCATTAGTTCACAAAACCCTGGCTCAAGTAGCAAAGCCTGCATTGAGATACCTGTAATTACGAAGTTCATATGATTAACATCCTAAAAAAATAAAATCCCTCCCTCTGACTATATTTCAGGCCTCCTAAAGTCTCTGGTTAAAATTTACTACTGAATTTTTTTTTTATTTCAAATATTAAGGGGATACAAGTGTTTTGTAATAAGGAATACTTTTGTAATGCTTGAGTCGGGGCTATAAGCGCACCCATCACCCAGATAGTGTTCGTTGTACCCATTGGTAGATTTTTCACCCCCTGCTCCTCCCTGCCCCCACTTGACTTCCAAAGACCTTTACTTTTTTATATAAAAATATTCTAAAAACTGTCTTTCAACTTGAAATAAAATAAAGATGACATGGAGACAGAGAGAGACAGAGAGAGAAGGAGAGATAGGGAGATAAAGATTGAGAAAGCAAGAATGAGAGAGAAGAAAACAAATAATTTGGATATAATAATCCCAGGTAAAATTAAAAAAATACTAAGGATAAATGAATTTAATAAATAACAGCTCTGAAAATATTAAAATGATAAGCTCTGCAGATATCTGCTTTTTAAAGTTATTTAAAGCCCGAATTCTTTGGGCAGGTGGAAGAAACATGAATGAATAATTAAATAATCAAATAACTAAAAAAGAGCAAGATCTAAATTTTGTTCTAGGCATACTTAAGGGATTTAACATTTGTCAGATGATACAAATACTCCATGAACTGACTGTACTGATACTAGACAACTTTCTATTTAGGGCCCTGTGACCATCTCTTACACCAATATAATTATAACCTTGCAATAAAAAGAGGTATATAGTAAATCCAAGGCTCTTTCCACCAGCCTCACAAAGGTGCATGTAAATTGTTGGAGGTCAGTTTTATGGGTTCGTTTACTATCTATCATAGTCATGATGACACATAAAAATTGTGCTGTAGACAATAAATATGTCTCGGGCAAGGCGTTATTCTTTTCCACGATGTGTAGCTGCTGCAATGAAGCTGTGGTTCCAAATGTGCAATGCATTAAAATGCCTATCATAGAAAATGTTTAGAAAGACACTCCTATGATGTTTACTCTAAACAAATTTCTATATTTGGATGGTCCTGGGGGTTGCTTGGAAGAGCAGGTAGTCTCTGGCATTGATGATTCTCCAATGTGTCTATACTCAGCCATTTCATGCATTGCCATCCCATTTTCAGGATCAAATTAAGGCTTTTCACAAAATCAACTGAAGTATGTAAGCCATAATGTATCACCATTTATGGTGTCTCAACAAAATATCATTCTTATATCACAATAGTATAAAATACAGACATTTTGTGAGCAATAAATGTCAACAGTGAGCTTGGAATACTATCGAGCTGTTCAGGAATCCCAAACCATCTCTTTGAAATAGGAAAATATTCCTAGAATGGACTTCTGACAGGCACAAGAGGCAGAATAAAATATGAACCATCTTATTCTTTTAATTCAAAATGAAGCTAATTTTTAAACTGATTAAGAAAATAATGATCTTGGAAGGCTAAAAAAAAAAAAAGCTCATAACAACATTGAATGAAATCACAGGTAAAATTTTGGACTTTACGTTGGTGATAGTTGCTGGTATCTCCTGACTTCTATAGGACAGACAACGTTTATCAATTGAAATATAATAGTAAACTGCTGAACAGGAAAAAGGTATCTACTCTAAAGGACAAGATGTTAACATACGGTAACGGCATTTCAACAATGTCCTAAATCTAACATTTACCAGCCAGGATTTAAAAAATCTATTATTTTGTAACAGGAATATTTCTCTTTCCATTGAAGTATAAAGGAGGCAGGAAGAGATGAGGCCAGAGTAAAATTTATCAAGGGTTTATTAGGCATCTCAGAGATACAGTTCCTTCCTTCCTTAAAATAATCATATAAAGTGAATATCATCATACCCATTTTACATATGAAGAAGGAAAGGCTTAAGGAAATTAAATAACTTGCTCTAGGCATGATTGAGACTTATACTCAATGCCTGCAGACGGTACCACATCATGTCCCTCCTTATTGAGGGATATATATTCAGTATCATGCTCAAAACAATTAAGAACATGATATATCTCTGCTGTCTATATTAGCAAGGGCTGACATGTTCATTTGCAAAGATCTGTTGTAAACATAGAGTTTATGCAAAAGATATTATAAGATTTCAGTAAAGCTATCTTGACTTTTATTTTCTACTGGAGAGAACAGAAATCCATTCCACACTGGGGAGTTGAATTTACTAAATAGTTATATATCTTATACTCTGGTTTAGTAGTTTAGACCTAAGCAAAGGAAGAATTGTTAACCAGCACTGCAAAAGAAATAGAAAAAAAAAAAAAAAGCCTGAATTACTATCACTGGCATCTTGGGTCAACTGTAGTAAGACTTTAAGTACAATATTTTACAGTCTTAAAAAATGAGATTGTGGTAGGCTTCCATCTTTAAAATTTTATGAATGTAATAAAACAATTGTTGGGCCATGACTACAGGATCCAATTTAGCAAGAGGACTAGCAACTGAAAGAACTCTGAAAATCATTACTGCCCCTATGATTTTAGGAATGTATAGCAGTGATGAGCCACTATTCACTAATCACAAGGCAGCAAAAGAAATAGCCACAGCTGATACATTATAGCTCAAGAGAAGATGCTTTCACTGGAGCTGACTTTTGATTTGACCACTTTGAAATGTCCATTTTATTGGATACATTCCAAAGGTCTCCCTCAGGTTCCAAAAGGGAGGCTTGGTCATATCATTCCTCTTTTCTGACACCCATTCTTCCCTGACTGCCCCCACGTTTTAGTACGAATCTCCCTAGCACTAATCATGCCAATGGTATGCGATCTTCTGGCTATCTTATTCAGCGTTCACCACTTGAAAACAACACTTAAAGCCAACAATGTGTCCTGTGTTCACAAATGTGTCTTTTGAACCATTTCGAGGAATTCTGATTGTCTGTAACATAGACAGAGACCCTATTATCTTGGTGCAAATAAAAGTAGTTCTTAACAGAAATACGTTTTGTTTTTTGAACATTATGAAAGGGCCCCTGGCCTTCAACTTGGGGAGTATAGCATAAAAAAAAAAAAAGATAAGATTCCAGAATCAACCATAAAAAATAGAAAGGGGACAGGAGGGAGAAAAGAAACTTGGCAAAGAAGATCCAAACTTACTTAAAAACAATACTCTTCTTTTTTGAGATAGCAGCAATATCCTACCAATAATAATACCCTGAGACTAAAGAAAATTAGTGATATGGAGAAAATTAACACAAATATTAAAACAGACCACATTCAATATTAAATGGTAAAATTAAAATGGCAATATTCCCAATATGACCTGGTATCTTTAGAAGTCAGACTACATTTTATTCTTTTAGAATTTAGGGCTAAATAATATATAATTAATTCAAGGTCTATTATTATGTAGGATTTTGGCTTAAACTATCATGTGATTTTAAATTGCATCTTTGTTTTAACCAAACCAGGGCTCATTAAAACTTTGCAATATTCCATAACTCTCTGGAATTCAGAGGTCTCTGTCAAGACCTATTGCCTATGCAGGCAAGTACTCATCTCTAATTAAAATATTTATTAAAATAGTCATAAAACTGTGTGCACAGCCTTGCAGTGTAAAAATAACGAATATATGAAAATTAAGATCAAATTCCTATTTTTTAAAAACAAATAGTCATAAAGGGTTAAAAATAATGTCACAGTGTGGTCATTTGTGAATTCTGAAGTCCATGAACATAAATCTCCAGCATCCCATATAACATGCTTGTGAATGACTCTAATCAGGAAGCAGACAGAGCTAAACTCTCCCCCCAGGGCTGAGCATCTGAAGCAAGCGGGGAGGCTATTATAATCAGGTGAATTTAGACACTATAATTTTCAGAGAACCTCACAGTCCTTCTAGGCCTGAGACTGACTTTACAATTTCTTTGAAATGCTGAAAAGAAGCCCAGAAAAATCAAAGCAAAGGATTATTATCCAGAGAATCCAAACTGTAGGCCATAACACAAAGGTCAGTTGGTTTCCAAAGCAAACAAAATACTCAATTTATGTGATGGGCTACATGTTGAAATCCTGTTTATAATAGGCAATAAGGAGTAAGTTTCTGAAACATTTTCTCAACAATCTTCTCTGCTGACATCTGGGTTTAACAGTGGCTTTCACTCTATTCATTTAGGATTAGGACTAATTTTGAATCATTGGCTCATGAGATGTGCATCAAATAGGACTGCCTCTAGTAACATGAATTAATAAAAATAAAAACCACAACTGTGGTTCTGTATGTATGCTACAAAGGTTACTCTGGAAACAGACTGCCTTTGCTTTATGAATTATGAAGCTTCTATGGAAATCTGGATCATAATGTAAAGTAGTTATTTATTTAATGGGAAAAAGGCCAATGGCAAAGCCACTTGGAATTTCCAGTCTATTTATTTCCCAATGATAGGCCTTCATATGTTTGATTCAAGATCTTATTTAAACCTCATGGGGGCAATTATTAGAGCCAAAAGCCGTGTCTTAGGAGATACACCATGTATTAGGAGAATGCCATCTTATGATCTCAATGTAACTAGTGTCTGAAAACTTGCTGTTACTATATAGACACATTTTTCTTTGGTCATTTGGATGAAGGCACACTCCTCACTCCCTCCAATCTGTTCTCCACACCACAGCCAAAGCAGTCATTTTCAAACTGTAAATATCATCATCTCCTCCAGTACTCACTACTCAAAATAACTAAACGTCTTCCCATTGCTCTTAAGTCAAAGACAAAAATCTTAAGCATTTCTTAAATGGTCTGGTTGTTTCTCTGCTCTCTTGTTCTCTGTTTCAACCTTGTATTTTCTTTGAGCCATTTTATGTACCAGGAACAAGGCAAAGGACAATCTTCTATCTGAATATTCTTCTTTCCTTTAATTAATTTCTATTCACCTTTAAGCTATTCCCTCCAAAAACAAAAACAAACAAAAAAAAACTTCCTCCTCTTATAGAACTTAGAACTTACCTTCTAGTTGGGAAGGCAGACAAAAAGAGAAAGAGAGAGAGAAGGAAGGGAGGGAGGGAGGAAGTGAAAGAGGAAGGGAGGAAATGAAAGAGAGAGGGAAGAAATAAAAAGGACTTAGGAATTAATTAATCCTTGGGAATGGTCTACCGGGTTAGTACACAGATTTCTCTGTTCTATGGATCATATAAGGCAAATTGAGATGGCAACTGATAAAAAGTTTCAGGATTCTTCAGGAATACCTTACATGTTTTCTTTATATAGGACTCTAGATAACATAAGAAACCCTTTAATTTTTTTTTTGCACAGAGGAGGATTACCTAAGAAGTCACGCATTTTTCATCAGTCCACAACAGAGAAAGAAATTGGTGCTTTATCTCTTTGCTTATTCCTTACACATTTTGATATGCAGCTTGGCCACCCAGAGTGATTCCTGTCTATACTGTCATCACTTTCATCAAAATCTATAAACATTTCTTCTAAAACTGCCCTTTTTGGCCAGTCCAACTGAATTATGTTTATGAGACTTATAAGATAGGCAAGAAAAACATTATCTTTATGGTCTTCTTTAGGCCAACGGGACTCAGGAAAAGCAGTTTACCTGCATTCCCATGCAATGGTCTTTCAAATGGTTTTGTGTAATATAAATTCTGAGAAACATGCTCAAAGCTCATATATTAGGCTTACACACAAATCAGATTTGTTAATTCCACACACTCCTCAATTTTCTGGAGCATTACAAGAATTTATGATATAAAAGGTACAATCCTGAATACTGATTCAGTGATACAGACATCCCTCCCCTTCAGGTGCACTCACAAATCTGCCGATATTGGGAAGATTTGTCACAACAACCTTATGTCATTAGTGATCTCTTTTATTTTCCAGTTCCCTCCATAGGTCCTATAAACCTGCCATAATGAGTAAGAATTATGTCCAGCAGAGTAGGTACCCTGCACCCTGAATTACATCATTCATCAGACATAATTATGTAACAAAAATGTAAAATGCGTAATCACTACATGTGGATCAAAAGGAGCGTGTCAATATTGCTGTATCTTTTTTATTCCAAAGAAAGTTGAGCCAAAAAATTATGTATTCAGGTAAGCATTCTGTTCATTAACACAGGGAAAATACTGTAACTTTGAAAGTAAAAGCCTAACATTTGATTAGCTTTTTGAAACATGTAACAGTCACTGACTTTAGAAGAATTAAGAATCATGTCTTGTGATTCTAGAGCAATAAAATTAAAAATTAATAGCAACTGAATTTATCACTTTGTTCACATCTGATCTTCAGTAATACTACTTTATAGTCAAAACAAATAATTTCCAAAAATGATTCAATCCTGAACTTGTGACAGGATACCTAGAGATATCTGAAAATTTTCTTCCTTAAAAATTCATATAAGTTATGGAATTAGATGAATATATAAAATAAGGCATTCATCTGTAAATAATTTTTTTCATAATTACACTATGTAGAACATATATTTGATTTTGAAATTATCAACAGGAACTGTAATTGATTTGGACATTTTTTATGACAGTAAAAAATTCTTTGGAATTTCACTTTTACATAAACTATTAATACTTTATTTTTATCTACAGATCTTTAACAAAAGTTTGGAAAATAAGTAGTTATATCCTGCATGCTTTTGTCCTGAAAGTATTTTCCCTTTCAGAAGAACTATGGGTTGAATTATGCTCTCCCCACACCCCCCAAAAAAGACATGTGGAAGTTATAAATCCCAGTACCTCTGAATGTCACCTTACTGGGAACTAGGGTCATTACAGGTGTAATTAGTTAAGCTAAGATGAGGTTATACTGCAGTAGGGAGGTCACCTAATCCAAAATGACTAGTGGCCTTACAGCAAGATGGTCAAGGGGAAGACAGAGACATGCAAAGAGAATGCCAGGTGACGACGAAGACAGAGATTAGAAGGAACCCCGAGGATTGCCAATAAACCACCTGACTCTAAGAAGAGGCAAAGAAAGATACCCCTCAAGGGTTCAGGGATCATGGCTCTGGCAAAACCTTGATTTCATACTTTTAGTTTTCAGTACTGGGGGAGAATACATTTCTGTTGTTTTTAAGCAGCCTGGTTTGTGGTACTTTGTTATAGCAGCCTTAGGAAGTGAATGCAGGAGGGAAATTAGGCACATATAAAGTGTGACATAGCTCGATGAACATCATTTACCAGCCTTCTTACTGCTATCTCAGTAATTCATATCATTGGAATACAGAGTCGTTTTTATAAACATCTCAATAATTCAGACCTCTGCCACTATAAGAACTAAGTTCTTTGAGAGAGTTATTTTTAAAAAAAGAAGTTTGAGACAAATATCAAGACTTCATTAAATATACTGAGCAGCAATCATAGGCTATTTAAGCAAAATTACATGTAAAGTTGCAGACACCATTATATTTAAACATCAGGCTGACACGTTAGGCTTGCCCGCTGCTGGGAGTCCTATCTCCATATTGTGGAACTCACTCAGTGCCTAGTACAGCATCTTGCATTTACTAGTGTCTTAATGAATGGCTACTGGTTTCTAGGGACTGAATTGTGTCCCCCCAAAATTCATATGCTGAAGCACTAACACCCAATGTGACTCTGGAGTTAGGGTCTTTGGGGGTAATTAAATTTAAATGATGTCATAAGAGTAGGACCCTAATAAATAGGATTAATGTCCTTATAAGAAGAGGAAGAGATATTAGCGCACTCTCTCACTCTCTCACTTTCTCTCTCTGTGCACACACGGGAAAGCTCTTGTGAGAACACAAGAAGAAGGTGGCCATCTGCAAGCCAGGAAGAAAAACCGTACTAGAACTTGACTATAGTGGTACCCTAAGCTTGGACTTCTTGCCTACAGAACTGTGAAAAAATAAATTTCTGTTATTTAAGCCACCTAGTCTGTAGTATTTTGCTATGGAAGCCAGAGCAGGCTAACACACTAATGAACTCACCACCACCTACATTATGGCAAGACATCTAGAATGAAAGTATGGGACAAAACATCAGAGTGTCAGGAACCTAATCCATCAAGGACTGTGAGATTTCGGTACAGATTGTGCAAGTCTGGTATTGCTGGTTCTCTAGGATAATTAATAGCTGTTACAAAGCTGTAAAAAAATCTCCCATTGGGGGAATTATTAGCACCCCTTCTTTATAGTATGTGACAAAGACTGCAGTTACCTTGTGAATTATGTATAATACATTTGTTAAAATAGCCTGACTTTTAACCAGATTTAGGAATTTGATAGGCATACTTTGGTCATGAATCTCATTTTTTTCAAAATTTTAGTTCAGATATAATCATAAATGTATGAATTAAAAATCAAGGTTGCATGTTTTCTCTGTAAACTGAACTCATCTTCTTGCCATTTTCATTTCATCTGGTGAGTTGCTTCTTTCTGAGCCAGGCATGTTCACTTGGCCCTAACTGAGAGGTGACTTCAAAAATTCCAGAAAATATGCTGAGAATTGTGTGTTAGAAGAGAACATGAAAGCCGACAATGAATTTATGTCTGGGTTATTTTCATTTAAAAGCAAAGTGTGCAGTGTTACTTAGTACACTGGTTATTAACTGCTAAACGTGATCCTTAGACTTCAGCTTAGGAATATATAGGAACTATATTAATAAGTATAGTAGTTTATAATAATATTTGATGGAAACTTTATGCTCAAAATTGCTCTGGTGTTCAATAGGCTGAAAATTGTCCCTCAATACCTCAGAATCTGACTGTATTTAGAGATAGGTCCTTTAAGGTAATTAAGGTAAAATGCGATCATATGAGTGGACCCTAATCTAATATGACTGGTGGCCTTTCTTATAAGAAAAGTTGTTTAGGACACAGACACAAATAGAGAAAAGCATGTGAAGCCATCGTGGAAGAAAATGGCCATCTGCAAGCCAAAGAGAGAGGCCTCAACATAAATCCATGTTGTAAATATAGTATAACAGTCTCAAATTCATTTCCCTTTCATGTATTGTGAACTACATTTACTCAATTTATGTTGCGTGAATACTTGCTTTCATGACATGATGATAATTCGTACACCGTCCCTCCAAATAAGCCACCCCATACTTGTCAAACGCCTATGCACACACTTGGTGTCAGCAAAATCAAAGCTCTCAATTATTCGTTCTTTCATCCTATCGTAATGGAAACAAAATAGGCCAGAACGGTAAATACATACAGCAACATTCATGCCTGTACATAAGATACTTTCTCCCTTTCTCCTTTCTTTTTTCCCTTTTTTCCTGGGTCTTGTCAAGTCCTACTCACACTTCAGAGTTTAACTCAAATCTGACTTCCTTAGGGTAGTCTCCCTTGACTTCCCAAGTAGGTCAAGCCCTCTTACTGTGCTCCTGTAACATCAGAATATCCTGTAAATTTCCTTCATAGCTCTATCAGTTTGTTGGAAGTGCAGAATTTCAGGGCCCACCCCAGACCACTGAAACACCAACTCACCTTCCAAGACCCAAGCTCTAAATAACCCCCAAATCCTCAGGGCTTTCTTGATTCTCTCATCCAGGCTCAGGGCTCCCCCAAAGTTCTATGCATCTACTTCTAGAAGTTCAGCGTGCACACTGTATTTTACCTACTAGTTTACATTCCATCTCCCCTGCTGCAGAAACTTCCAGAGCAAAGACCATATCCTATCTATCTTTGTAAACACAATCAGTATAAAAACCTGGCTCATAGCAAGTACCGAATAACTTTCTAAAGCCATGAAACTGGAAAATAAAGGAGTTGGATTAGCCGATTTTTAAGATCTTTTGCAGCTCTAACATTCTATAAAGACACAATTGTAATGCTTATATGAGATGCCACACACTTTTCATGATCGAATCCAGGTTACATCTTTGTAAAATGCAGAATGTGTTCCGGGCAGTCTAGGGGTCCTCAGACACGGCATTTCTAACTAGCTCCCAGGTGATGATGCTGCTGGAACACTTAGAACAGCAAGTTCTTAAAGCCCAGTGTACATCCAAAAACTAGCTCTGATTCCCTGAAATTTCAGTCTTACACGTCTGTAACATCTTAAAAGTAATAAAAGGCTACAAAAAGGAGGTCATTATGCTGGTACCTGCTAGACTGAGCCCCTTTTAATAACACTCAAACATTGGTTCAGCTCTAATTTATAGGTTTTAATGTAGAACTTAAAACCAAAACAAACAAAAAACTCTGACCTATTCTGATCTGCCCATTTTCCTATATTCATGCAGATATTTTCAGTATCCACTCTTTGAATACAAAAACAGAAGAATTTTGCTCTTTTGTTCCTTGTGTTTATCAAATTTATACATACTTCTGTCAGAGACTAAAGGGTGACATACTCCTCCCCATTCCTCAACCAGTTGCCAGTTAGTCTTTGCAAAAATGGAGGCATTTTTTTTTTTTTAATTAGACACATGGTCTTGCTATGTTGCCCAGGCTGGATGGAGTGCAGTGGTTATTTACAGGCATGGTAATAGCACACTACAGCCTCAAATTCCTGGCCTTACGTGAAACTCCTGAGTAGCTGGAACCATAGGTACACGCCAAGGAGCCTGGCTCAAGTGAAGGCTCTTTTGATATCTTAATACTGCCTAGATTGAATAAGGAGAATATACTTGCAAAAACATGGAGTGATTACACACACTGACTCATTCCTTGTCCCTAGGAACACCCTTGGTGAGGTTTCTGAGGTCTGTACCTGAGAGAGAGAGGAATGATGTTTAATTTAGGCAACAAATGCTCTTACACTACTTTCTATGTCCTGGACACTGTTCTATGCAATTTGAAACTAGTCATTCCTCGAATTCTCATAACAACTCTATGAAATGCATGCTACTATCACTATTTTGAAGAAGAATAAACTAAGAGATTGTATAACTTGTGAAAGGTCTCACAGCTGGTAAATTGAGGCAACCTACCATGTAAAGGACAGGATGAGGTCCAAGTTACAAGAAGAAAGAAAGAGGGAGAGAAAACAGATGCCTTCCTAGCTAGGGATTTATAATACAGACATTTTCTCTCCTTGTACCATCTTGGACTATACATAAACCAGACAATTTGGTCTTAATCATGACTTTATAAAATTAAAAATGTAACCATTACTACATTTGTTCCTATAATTATTTGAAACCCCTAAACACAGATTTCATTTTCCATCAGCAAATTGGTATATTATTCAAAATTGTTGCTTCTTAGGTACTGATTTTCTCCATTTTAATTTATCTCACTGTTGTTCACTATTCTCATTGTTTTTACAAAGACTTGGTATAAAAATCTCAAATATATATATATAAAATAAAAAATAGAGGAGGCTAGTCAAGTAGTTTAAGGATTTAGCAGGAAAAAGCGTGCTATTTTAAACATATCAAAACCCAACTACATGTAGCAGTTAGTATCTTGTCTTCACATCAGATTTGAGCACTTATCTGTGTCTTCTATTTTTCTTACATTGTAGAAAATAACATGCTGTACTGTTTTTCATTTTATATCTTATTCTTTCTTGGTTTTTATGATTTTAACATGTGCAGGAAGTTTCAATTAGCATTAGATATAAGGTTTTAGATAGATTAAGTGTGTATATTAATTTTTAATGTTTTGAAGAGCAGAGGACAGTAGGGTATGGGTGAGAAGGTTTTCAAGAGAAAGGGGAAGGATTTATCTTTATAAAAAGCTAAAAAGGCAATTCAGTTAACTATGGTAAGAAAGTCTACAGTTGAAAAAAAAATAGCACCATCATCTCAATTTTCTGTAAAAATATAATGATTTAATTATCAAGAAATATTTGAACTCTATAAAGAACAGAGTTTACATATGGATGGACTTTATACCTACGTGAAGCTCATTCATTTCAAAAACTTTTATTGAGCATTTATCAAAACAGGCAGGCTGATAAAAATATGTCCACATATTAAAATAGCATCATATATTGACTGGCATTCAAAATTTAGGCCTTGATTATTTTAAGTGTTATTTTATCTATAAGTAAATGGCTATGGTTGTAGAATCAAACTATTGTCAGGGCAGCTATCTTGAAAGCTCTTTAATTGGGCAGTTGGCCACATTATTTTGTCCTGTAGACAACTGGGACATATGTTTCATACAATGTCCATTGCAACTGTGAGATATTAAATTCTATGTGCTATTACTATTTTCATTAAAATTACAAAATCAATTTAATCTCAAGGAGGACATGGAAATCATATCACCCAACTGTCTAGTACTCTATATTTGAAAATTGAGTTGCACAATCCTTGTTCCTATTGATCTTACATTGACCAAGTCACCACTCTAGCACAGACACATGGAACATGCAGCTTGGAGAGCAAAATTCTCTCCTGTCGTTATAACTATCTAATCCTAAATGAGCATGTTATTTTCTAAAAACATTAATAGTCATGATATATTCATCAGGTAACTGGCATACAATGGTTCTCTCACTTCTATCACATTTTTAAATGTCTTTCAAAATGCATTCGTTTTTAAGGAAACTTTTTTTCGAAGCTTATAGACTTAATAAAATTGATAATTTAGAAGTAAATGTACCGATGGCAACATAGAATATTATTAACGAAACAAAAGCCAAACGAAGACTATTTGCCTCCTAAGTAATAGATGTGCTCCTAAACAAATGAAATAGGAAATTAATAGCGAATTTTAGTGAGGGTATGTTTGTGTGTCTCAGTTTGAGTGAGGTACATGAAAGAATGAGGATCACACACAGGCTTTAATTACAACATAGAGTTTTATGATAGGGTAAATTTGGTGTCAGTGCTGCAAAAGGTTGTGATTGAAAATTTTCCTGTGGAAGAAGAAATGTCACAGTATTTTGATAAGCGAGAGATGAACTTTTTTTTCCCTTGTGCCATCAGCAAGACGAAAAGAACAAAATGCATCATTTATAACCCATGGCTCAACCATTATCTCCTGGTGAGACACTTGTTTTAAACACACAAGGACCTTTTTTCTCCCTCTACAAAGTCTAGAGCTCTCTGTGAGGCTCCTTCTCCCTTAGAGCCATAAAAGAAAGTTGACACTTGTGCAGCCAAAGTTTCTAGGCAACCACATAAGGGCACTCATACACCCTCCAGGTCACAGCCAGTTCTGAAGTACAGAGGAAGCATACGAACAGCATATGTCTCTTTGATCACAGATATCATCTAAAACTGATGTGGAGAGAAAATCCTGTTCCGCACCAAAGGCTTTACAGACTCTTTCTCTGACTTTACCCACAGAGTAAAGAAAGAGTACCTTGCTCAAATTATTGGTCTGAACATTTCTCGATGCTAAAATTGAACAGTATATGTGTGTGTGACAGAGAGAGACAGACACACCCAAGAATGTTTCTATGATTGCCAAAGCCATAACAAATTAGATAACGCAAAACAGAAAGAAGTGATAAGTATAGTTTAATCATCTTTCATTTATTTATTCATTCATTCTGAAAATGTTGACTGAGAAACAACTCTGGGTACTGAGGATAGGACTGAGAATCAAAGTCTTTCTGCTCTTACAGAATTTATGGTCATAAGTATCAACAATTATGATGGCCTTAACCTATCCAGAAAAGGTTGAGATTTTGTACAGTATCCAAACCATTTTAGTAAATTTTCCAGCATTTACATACTTACATCTCCCTAATGCCCCTCAGTTATGCAACATAAACATTTGCCTGTACATTTTGGATCTCAACAGAGTTAATACTTGGCATATAAGTATTTAGAGGCTACAAGTATCTCCAAGTCATTATTATTTTTGACATTTGCAATAACTCTTGCTAGGTACAGATCAAAATTGGTACAATGAACAGAATAAATTTAAGAGACTTACTCAGGAAGAAATCTGGGGAGACGTCAGGACTAGAAAGAACATGGGCAGCTACACATAATCAATGCACTTTCACTGGGATTCTGACATTTTATGCTCCTGGCTGCTTTTTTTAAAATATTTTTTTATTATTATTTCAACATATTATGGGGGTTCAAATGTTAAGGTTACATATATTGTCCTTGCCTCCACCCCACTAGAGTCAGAGCTTCAAGCGTGACCATCCGCCAGACAGTGCGCATCACACTCAATATGTATGTGTATACCTATCTCCTGCTCTCCCTCCCATCTGCCTGACACCCAATAAATGTTGTTACTATATGTCCACTTAGGTGTTGATCAGTAAAACCAATTTGCTGGTGAGTACATGTGGTGCTTGTTTATCCATTCTTGGAAAAATCAAACAACCCTATCAAAAAGTGGGCAAAGGACATGAACAGAAACTTTTCAAAAGAGGACAGAATAATGGCCAACAAACATATGAAAACATGCTCAACATCCCTAATCATCAGGGAAATGCAAATCAAAACTGCAATGAGATAGCACTTATCTCCAGTGAGAATGACCTTTATCAAAAAGTCCCAAAACAATAAATGTTGGTGTGGATGCGGAGAGACAGGAACACTCATACACTGCTGGTGGGACTGCAAACTAGTGCAACCCCTGTGGAAAGCAATACGGAGATACTGCAAAGAGATACAAGCACATCTACCCACTTGATCCAGCAATCCCATTACTGGGCATCTACCCAAAAGAACAAAAGACACTCTATAAAAAAGACACCTGCACTCGAATGTTTATAGCAGCACAATTCATAATTGCAAAGTTGTGGAAACAACCCAAGTGCCCATCCTGATTGCTTTTGACTATCAAGGGCCTGAATACCATTAATCCATTTGAATTGATGTCAAGGCTACACATGCATAACATACAAGCAAAAATAAATTCCTAACGTATCAATCAA